>JAQIFY010001305.1:0-14287 GCA_028533085.1 Varecia variegata | reverse complement strand
TTGGAGAATATGGAATCCAGCAGTTTATTCTTTGTGCAAGTCCTCCAGGTCAGGACACTTAATCCGGTTTTTGCAAGCCAAGGCCTCTAACTCAAAAGGCTTCAGCTCATCTGGAATGGAAAATCCAGAAAGGGTACCATTAGGTGACACAGGGGGATAACTCCTCAATTAACTCCCAAGAAAAATTCTTTGCCCATATTTGTAAGCCTGTTGTGCCTTTTGGATACTTGTCATAGATAGCCTAACTAGCCTAGTTGATCCCTAGTTGGCTCATTCATTGATGAGAAGACACAGCGATGTGGTAAAAAGTGAATAAGAAAAACCTAGGTTAAATTTCCCCAGGTCACATACTACTTGTGCATTTCTAGCAAAATACTTATCTCACTGAGATTCAGTTTCTTCATCAGACGATAAACTGGCAAAACTTCTCTGCAATTTTTTGTGAGTTTTAAGCACATGCAAATTAAGTAAAATGTCCAGTATAATGCCTGATATAATGTTTAATGATTGAGTGCTTCTCTGGTATTTCTTTGTGGATTTTCTGCTTTGATGATCTGTCCAGTTTTATCAGTGGGATGTTGAAATCCCCAGGGATTATGATGCTACTGTTTATTTCTTTGCTTAGATATAGTAGAATTTGCTTTATAAATCTGGGAGCTCCTGTGTTAGGTGAATATATATTTAGGATTATTGCGTCATCTTGTCGAATTGCCTGCTTTATCATTATCTAATGACCATCTTTGTCTTTTTTTATCACTGTTGATATAAAGTCAATTTTATCTGATACAAGAATGGCTACACCAGCTAGCTTTTGGTTTCCATTTGCATGAAATATTTTTTTCCATCCCTTTCTTTACCTTGAGTCTGTGCAAGTCCATGTGGGTTAGATGTGTTTCTTGGAGAGAGCATATACTCGCACAGTGATTTTTCTTCCATTCAGCTGGTCTGTGTCTTTTAAATGGAGCATTAAGATTGTTCACATTCAGTGTTAGTATTGATATGTGGGATACTGTTCTGTTCGCCATGTTGAATGAAAGCTTGTTGTTTTGTTTTTCCTCTTGTGCTGTTGCTTATAAGAGCTGTGAGCTTTAGCTTTCAGGTGTTTTTACACTGCTTGGTATCTATTGTGCCATTCCATGTATAGTGCACTTTTGAGCATTTCCCACAGGGCAGGTCTAGTAGTGACAAATTTCCTCAGTGTTTGCTTGTCTGGAAAAGTCGTTATTTCTCCATGATTTATGAAACTTAGTTTTGCAGGATATAAAATTCTTGGCCGGCAGTTGTTCTATTTAAGAAGACTAAAAATGGGGCCCCAATCACTTCTGGCTTGTAAGATCTCCACTGAGAAGTCTGCTGTTAGCTTGATGGGTTTTGTTTTGTAGGTTAGTTTTTGTTTTCATCTTGCAGCTGGTAAAATTTTCTCCTTCCTTTTGATCTTGGCCAGGTTGATGACTGTGTCTTGGAGTTGTCCTATTTTCTATGAAACTTCCCAGTGTTTGATGACCGTCTTGTATCTCGATGTCTGAATCTCTGGCAATACCACGGAAGTTTTCTTTAATAATTCCCTCAGAGAGGCTTCCCATGCTTTGGGCTTTTTCCTCTCTCCCTCAGGAATACCTATAATTCATATGCTGTCTCACCTTACATAGTCCAGTATTTCTCTGAGCAATTTTTCATTCTTGTTTATTTTTTCTGCATCTTTGACTGACTAGATTAGTTTAAAAGTCTTGTCTTTAAGATCTGAGATTCTTCCTTCTGCTTGGTCTAGCCTGTTATTGAAGCTTTCTGCTATATTTTGAAGTTCCCTAAATTACTCTTTCATTTCTTTACATTCTGTTATATTCTTTCATATGTTGTCTATCTCTTTAGTGACTTTTTCACCTTTTTCATTTATGTCTCAAATTAATTTTTTCAGTTTCTTTGTGTCGACTTTCAACCTTCTCTTCAATTCCATTAATCTTATTTGCCATCCACATTCTGGATTCCATTTCTGATATTTTGACAATTTCCTTTTGGTTGGAATCTGTTGCTGTAGGTCTATTGTGATCCTTTGGAGTGTTGAACTAGTTTGTTTTTTATGTTGCCAGAGTTCTTTTGATGGTTTCTTCTCATCTGAAACCTCTTCTCTCAGTTGAGACCAGATAGGTTTGTGGTACACCTGTTCTTTGCTGGGAACTCTCCTATTTAGTAAAAAGATGGAGAGGTTCCTAGGTGGCACTTTTGTGTCCTATTCCAGAAGATTAATTTGGCAGGAAAGGGGCAGAGTAACTGAGTTCATGTAATATATTAATAGCTGTTTTGTGTGGACCCATTCTCCTGTGCTTGTCACAGTCTAAGCCAGTGCTGGGGAATCTTCATGTGGAGTGGTGAGTTGGACCCCAGGCTGATGTTGGAAGCTCAGGTGGGGAACAGGATGAGTCCCTCTCCACGGATGCAGGCATTGTAGGAAATTGTTCTGCTCAGGTCTCCCTGCAGTGATGGCAGTGGCTGCTGGGAGGGGACCTCTAGGCGGTGGCCATGGGTATCAGGGCTGCAGGCATTCACTCTACACAGATCTACGTGTAATGGCAGTACATGGTGGGGGGTGGCAGCTTGTGGCTAGTGGATCTATGATGGGGTGCTGGACTGTAGGCCTGGCATCATTTGGGGATACAAGGGCTTGGACCTCCAGGTGCCATGCAGGTACATGGGGGCATAGCCTGCCACTTGGCACTCTGAGTGACATCAGCCCCCACTCCATTCAAATTCCCCTGTGGGGGGGAGGCGGTGGGTGTGGGTGCTTGGCCCCAGTCATGGGGCGTGAGAGAGTATTTGCTCTCCCTGCTTCCTCTTTGGCCTCGGGCACTTGCAAAGAATCCAATCCCTGTGTAGACTGAGTGCTCCGGACCTGAGAGCTCAGAATGGAGTTAGCTGCCCAACCTGGAACAAAGGCCAGCAGGTCCCTGCTGAGTCTGCTCTTCAATGCAACATTACTATGCAGTCTCCAAACAGTTCCCTAATCAGTACAAAGGCAGAATAGAGAGATTTCCCAAAGCATTGGAAGCCAGGTGTAGGGCTGCAGAGTGAGAATTCCCCAGGAACCCCAAAGAAGGGGGTTGCTGAGCTATGAAGCTGAGAGAGATCTCTTGCAGTTCAGAAGGTTGGTGGCTGACTGTGAAGCATAACAATACATCTATAGTCTTGGTGGTGTTCAGATCCTAAGCTCTGCTCAGGGAAAATTCTATTCTCACCATAAAACTTCTGAAGGCAATGGTAGATTGAATCTTTCCAAAGCTGTGACAAAACCAAACTCAGCTCAGTTACAGATTAGATTGACTCAGCCTCATCCTACTAATGGTCTGAGAGTAGAAGTTGTGTGACCTAATCTTGGGGTAAACATTATTTGTTTCAGGCTCTACATTTTTTTTTTTGCACGTAATATCTGGCTTACCAAAAAAACTCCAGAAAACAAAGAAGTAAAATATGACCTGTAACCTATAGCATTAAAAAATCAATAGAAGCAGAACTACAAAATACCCTAAAGTTTGAATTAGCAGTCAGTGGCAATAAAATAACTATAATAAATATGGTTATGAATATCTAGTAGAATGGGGAAGTAGTTTGCATAAACAAATGGAAAATTTTAGTGGATCGTGGAAACTAGATAAAAGAGCAAAATGGAATTATAAGAGCTGAAAAATACGATATAAGGCACACAGAATTTATCTGATGGACTTAACAGCAGACTGGACACAGCAGCAGATCAGTGACTGTAAAGATAGTCCATTAGAAAGTAACCAAACTGGAATACAAAGAGAGGAAAAAATGAATCAAATTACTGAACAGAGCACTCAACACCAGCATGGCAATTTTAAATGATTTAACATATGAGAAATCGGAGTCCATGAAAGACAGGAGAGAAAATGGAGCAGAAAAAAATATTAAAGTTATAATAGGCAAGAATTTGCCAACATCGACTAAAGATATCAACTCTAAGCTCCTAGAAGTTCAGTGAATCTCAAGTGGAATAAATGTACATATATATGTAAATAAACAACATACCTACATATCACATAGTTAAATTGCTGAATGTCAAAGATAAAAGGGAAATTATAAAAAAAACTAGAGTAGGGGTCAGAAAATTACAACCTGTAGGCTACGTGTGGCTCACAAACTGATTTTGTATAGCCCATGGTTTAAAAGTATTTTTTACATTTTTAAATGATTATTATAAGTTTCTACATAATATCCTCAATTATTCCTGTTGTCCTAAAAAGCCTAAAATATTTACCATCTGCTCATTTTCTATAAAAGTTTGGCAACCCCTGATCTAGAAAAAGAAGAAACAGTGTATTTAGGGGAGCAATATTAAGAAGGTTGACAGAGTTCTCAAAAAGTGATACAGACTAGAAGTCAAAGGAACAACATCTTCAAAGTGCTAAAAAGAAAGAAAAAAATAACTCTCAACTCAGCTCTGAGATTTTAATTCTGCACTGGTGTCCATTGCATTTGTCAAATTTGATGTTGTGGAGTGCATAGAGGCCAGCTCCACAGATCTTGGTAATCACACCTAGGAAGACAAACAGTGCCAAACATAGGGCTCACAGTTGAATTAAAACACAACAACAAAGCTGCCCAAAAAGAAGTTAAGGAAGACATGCTCCACAGGTCAGGACACTCAATTTTGGCTCTCAGTGTTGGCTTAGCTATCGCCAGCAGTGCTACGTAGTGAATACAACACTAGACTGAAGTCAGCAGGTAGATACACAGAATCAAGTCACGCTTCTACCTCTTCAGTGTTTTTATGACAACTTCTGCCAGCTGTGATCTCCTTCTTTGTAAAAAAAGAGTTAATAACTGCTCCACCTACCTTACATGGTTGACTTGCAAAACAAGAAAACGAGATGAATGTTAGAGGCAATTGAAATGCTCTTTGAGTACTCCCAAGGTATAGGTTGAAAGATTACTGGAAAAACAAAACAATCCAAACTCCTACCACCAATAAAAATCAGTAAGTGCAGTCTTATGCACTGTGGATATCATTATAGAAAAGAGATGATGATTTTGTTTTACTCTGTCCTTAGTAGCATTAAAGAAGAGAGACTCAGGGGTCCCAGGAAACAAAGTGGAAAAGCATGAACTTTTGTGCAAACCCCCACATTTGGAATCTTGGCTCAGCCACTCCTTGCAGTACAGCCCTGGGAAACTTACCAAGATGTGTGAATCTCAGTTTCAGTATTTTTTAAATGGAGATAATACTGTCTAATTCATGATGCTGTTGTGAGGATTCAGTGAGATGATACTATGTAAGATAGTACAATATATAGACTGCTTTTATATAGAACTCTAAGATAATGAGTCTAAAATAATTTTAATTACTTATAAAGTACTTTAAACCAGCAATAGTTATATTGAAATGGAATTGGCTGCTTCTATTTAATTGAGGAATTCAGCTACAAGGTTGGTAGAGGGTATTTGGATGTCACTGGGTATGGTTGTACTATATGATGTTTAAGGGTCTTTCCAACCTTCAGGTCATATTTGGACAGTATCAATAAATAGCACTATGCATCAGTTTGCCAACTTTATTCTCATTATCACGAAGAGTTTGCATGTCTCTATACATAAGACGGAGTAGGAGGCAGGAATAGAAGGGGTCAGGACAGGTTTATGCACAAGCCTGATCAGAAGTGCACAGCAGACTGAGAAGATGAGAAACTCAAACAGGTTCTCTTCCGGGATGTCAATCAAAATTATTGTCTTTTGTCTCTAAGTTTCATAGGTTTTCTTAATAAGAATGTGAGGTTTTTATTATAAGAACAAGGAGAGTTCCTTAGATCTGTGGAAAGTTAAGATTTTACTAAATATCAAATGAGCTTTTGGAGGTGTCTGATAAACTCTAGGAGTTTTCCATTCTTCAAGCTAAGAGACAGGAAACATTATGCTTTGAGGCAATTCTGTAGACATTTTATTTATAAAAGAAAGAAAACTAACAATCGAAGTCGTGTCTGCGAAAATGACTAGAAATTGTCAGACTTGTGGACATTTTTTTCTCTCATGCTTTAATAATATAGAGAACTCTGGCTTAAAAATTCTCTATTTAAGAGAATTGTATCAGCAACAATGACTGAACGACAAAGCAATGCATAAAGGTAAATACTCTTAATGGAACACTTGAGGGCTATTTGATAGACCTACCTGGAGAAGGAAAATGCTTTCTGGCAAAAGAATGTTGTGATTGCAACAGACCTGCCAGGTGATTTCATTCTCCTGAGAAGTTAATGTTTTTCTTTGACTGAGAGGTCCTAATTTTGCATGTTGATTAAATTAGAATCTATACAAAAAGAGATTGTTGTCATGATTTATTTTTACCTGTCCTGATTTATTCATATTTTCTTTTCCCATTTACAGTTGCATGTATGCAGGAAAAATGAGCCTTAAAACTTTGCAAGTAATCTGAGTCTCACTCCTAGAGTCAAAGATTAATTTGGGGCCCTCTGTAGTCAAAACAGGTAAATTAGAATACATCAGGTTTTTTCATTCATTGATTTTACTACTTTCTCTATTGCTTCCTTCTGCCTTTTCAGTCATCACTCTTTTATTTTTTATAGCTTAATTGAGATATAATTGACAAACCGTGCAATTCATCCTTTTAAAGTGGCTTTCAGTATATTCACAGAGTTGTGCCTCCATCACTATAATGAATTTTAGAACATTTTCATTAGTCCATAAAGAAACCCATACCTCTTAGCTGTTATCTCCCAAACTTCCAGCCTCCCAGCCCCAGGCAACCATTAATCTATTTTCTGTCTCTATTCTTATTCTGGACACTTCATATAAATGGAACCATACGATAGGTGGTCTTTTGTGATTGGCTTCTTAGGATAATATTTTCAAGGTTCATCCATGGTGTAGCATGTATCAGTACTTCATTTTTCAAGTTGCCAAAAAATATTCCGTTATATGGATATACCGCATTTATCCATTCATCAGCTGTTAGACATTTGGGAATTGTCCACTTGGCTATTACAAATAATGCTGCTATGAACATTTGTGTACAAGTTATTGTGAGGACATATGTTTTTATTTCTTTTGGGTATATATCTAGGGGTGGAATTACTAGGCCATATGGTAAGACTCTTTAACTTTTTGATGACCTGCCAGATTATTTTCCAAAGCAGTTACCTCATTTTATATCACCCCAGCAATGTATAGTAGTTTTAATTTCTCTTCATCCTCACTAATACTTGTCATTGTCCATCTCCTGGAAGGTTAGTGAGGCTACAGACTTCCTAAAGGGTGTCAAGTAGTGTCTCATTGTGGTTTCTATTTGCATTTCTCTGATGGTCAATGATGTTGAACATCTTTTCATATTTTGTTTAGCCATTTATATATCTTCATTGGAGAAATGTCTATTAAAATATGTTTTAATTTTAAAATTTAGATTATTTGCCTTTTTATTATTGAGTTGTAATCATTCTTTATATTTTGTAGGTACAAGTCAGATACATGATTTGCAAAATTTTCTTCCATTCAGTGGGTTGTTTTAAATCATAACATTTTGCCAGGCTATGTTTCTCTCTACTTACTAAGATTTGCCCACAAGAATGGCCTAGTAATTTTTGTCATGGTAGCTTTAACCACATAAAATTACAGACTCGATCACTTACATTTGCATTCAATTAAGTTGTTTCCTAGTGCAGAGCAAGTGTCTTTTGCTGTTTATGGCTTTGATTTAACACATTCAATATTCTTTTAAAGGGCTTGAGTTTCGGGTCTGCAGAATAAACCCTTTTAAGAACGTTTACATGGATTAGAAAACATTTGAAAGTAAGAGTGGGTAAACTCTGCACAAAGAATAAGCAGTCTTGTCAAGACTGTTGTGAAAATCAGAAGCTACCCAAATAACTTCTGTGTGGTAAACCAAAGAGAAAGAGTGCGAAAATATGGAGAAAAAATACTGTGAAACACCAGTGACAATGGTAATGGGCCATGTGTGCAGCTCTCCACCTGCAGAGTAAGGAAGGACTATATTTCTTATCCAGTGAAGTTTTACCTAATGAGGAAACTTGCGTCTGGGAATTCTGATAGTCATGTTTTACATTGGCTTTAGGTTACCCTGTGGTTCCATAAAATGTCGCAGTAAAAAGAGAAAATCCAGGAGTCTGAGTACTGAGAAAGTTCACATCGAATTCAGATTTCTCATTTCTTTTTTTTTTTATTTCAGCTTACTATGGGGGTACAAAAGTTCTGGTTAGATATATTGCCCATGTGCCTCCCATTCCCCCGAGTCTGAGCCTCAAGTGTGTCCATTCCCCAGACAGTGCACATCGCACTCTTCTTGTAGGTATACACCCGTCCCCTCCCCCTTATAAGATAAATTTAGAGGGGGCTAGAATTTGTCTTGATGTGGAGAAGTAGCAACTACCTGGGGTAATACTGCATAACAACAGTATGCAAAGTAGACGGCAATGATGATGATAGTGAAAATAACAGCGATGATGATGATGGTAATAATTACTCATCACATCACTGTGGCGTTTGGGGTTTTCAAAGCATTTGCACATACATTGCCACCAGAATCTAATTAACAGTCAAGTAAGATAGCTAAAGAAAACTTTGTTGTGCATGTTTCTTTAAACTTTTTAGTTCATGAAGCATAACATGCATACAGGCAATTCATATCGTAAGTGTATAGTTCAATGGATTTTCATATATTAAACATTCTATATAAACAACTCAAGGAACAGATCATTATTGGCATCTGTCTGTCCTTCTTCATGCCCATTTAATCACCACAACCCTCAACAGGTAACTATTCCTGACTTCTAATACCATAGCTTAGTTTTGCCCATTCTTAAACTACAAACAAATGAATCATACAATATGTACTTTTTTGTTTGACTTCTTTCACTCAATATTATGTTCATGAGATTTACCCTTAATCCTAATTGCTGTATTCCATTGTGTGAATATGCTACAATTTATTCATCCATTCTAGTGACATTTGGGTTGTTTCTATTAATAGTTTGTGGTTATTATAAATACTGTTACTTGGAACATTTAAGTATTTTTTTCTTGGCTGAGTACATACCTAGGAGTAAGAATCACTGTGTCATGATAGAGTATGTGCATGTGTTTTCATTTAAAATAACCTGCCCCAAACAGTTATCAAAAGTGGCAGATCGAACCTCCCACTAGCAAAATGTGAAAGTTTTGACTTCCCCAAATCCTCATCAAATACTTGGTAGTTTCTGTATTATCCATTTTCGTGGGTGATTTTTCACATTTTGAAAGTGGAGAACTGAGAAGCAATATCATTAGAAAAACCCAGAGCACCATTCAACTTACCCAGTGTTAATACAATGTTCTTTTCACTAAGCCAAATATGACATTGCTTCACCTGGCAAAGAAGGCTAAAGTATCAGCAGCACAGAACATGACAAAAAATACCAAAATGCATATTAAGATTTCTGGTTTTCGTTGTGACATGCAAAGAGGTTGGAAGTTGTCATTCCCATTCTTACAGCAAGAAAAAGCTATGAAAACTTAAAAATCAATGACTTTTCTTAGCCTCATTGGAGAACTGAGATCTCAGAGAAAATTGTCACCTTGAAATCTAGAGAGACAAGTGAATCCAGACAGTTACACTTGAGGTCTTTAGCTGGAGCCAAAGCCACTGGAGCTATAATGTAGCAGGGACACTTAAATGGCAATTTTGATAAATAACTAGAGGCTGAGTGTAGAGCATCAGAGAGTAAGAAACTACTGTGGCCTGCCTTCCACCGTCCTGGGAGCTTTTCATGCTGAGGAATTGAGAAAGATTCCCTCATGGCTCTGGCTAGTGGAGGGGAAGAGTCGCTATTGTGAAAACTTGCCCAGAACCTTCTATAACAAAGACCTGCTGTCCGAGAGAAAGGATTCTGCCTGAGTGTAATTCTAAAATGTCATTCCAGCTGTGGAAAAGGGATTCATCTTAACTCCAGCAGCCCCAATTGTGATTGCTGGGGTAGGGAAAGGGGTAGATGTTGGTCAAAGGGTACGAAGTTTTAGTCATGCAGGATGAATCCGTTCTGGGGACCTAACGTAGAGCACACTAACTAGTAAACAATAGTGTGTAGTATACGTCCAAATTTGCTAAGAGTAGATCATAAATGTTCTCACTACACATTAAGACAAAGGTAACTCAGTTGACAGATGTGTTAACTAGCTTGATTGTGGTGGTAATTTCACAACATAAATCATAACATTTTATACCTTAAATTTATACAATTTTATTTGTCAATCATACCTCAATAAAGCTGGGAGAAAAAAATGCGTTGTTTTACACACACACATGAGAAGAGCCCGTAGCATCATTGTGCAGCTAGAAAGTAAGTACTCAAAACCCTTCTCACTCCTAGACTTACAAGGGCAGAGATGACAGTAACTTGTAGTTTCAGGCTAAAGTGTGGGGCAGAGTTCTGAAAACAAGCACAGAGTTTCTCTGAAGGCAGACATTATGTTTTTAAAATATAAGAATCTTGCTTTCTACGCAGTAATGCATGTAAATTTACACATTGCCATCTAAAGTCTTTGTATAAAATGGATGCTGCAAGAATATATTCCTTGGCTTCAAATTTCCCTGCACATCACTGTCTGTTCCCTTGAAAGGATGCGCCCTCCCATTTCTAGTTTGAAAAGCAAAGGTGCATGTGGCATAGTGATTGGAGTTAGAGGCATTTGTGCCACCAGAACGCTATGAGGGCACAAAATTCTCCTGCCCATTCACTTAGCTCCTTCAGATATTAGTTCCACCGTCAACTTAATACTTTCTGTTCAGGTTTCCCAGAAGCTACAGGTATTCCATTAGCCTGATCTTTATTTCTGGGGCTCATCAAACTTACTCCTCTATAAGGTCCTTAAGGGACGGGGCTGTGTCTTATTCATTGGATCCTTTGTATCAAGGATAATCCTTTGAAAATCAGGGACCCAAAGTATGTTCCTTTGTTGGGTGCTGAGTGGTTGGAAGCGTAAGGGCTTCCAGTCCACAGACCCCAAGTAGAGACCATCGCTTTGTGCTTCAGGTCTCCTCTTAACTCTGTTCTTGCCTGTCTGAAATCCTCCCTGGAAGACCCACTTAGATTTGCAGTTACACTTACAATCACTGCTTTCTAAATTATTTCTCCTCGAGATGAGCTACCAGACTTTCAAAATCATACATTCTAAAATAGTGAAAATCATCTTTTAAAAAATGTCTTTGGAACAAGAGAGCAACATAACTGGATCACTTTGAAAGGGCCATCCGGGAAGTTTCTTTCTATGCAGAAAAGAAAGAAAATGATGGCTATGCCTGGAGCCAACATCACAGCGGACAGATGGGGGTGATTGCTCTCACCTTGAGAAGACCTGAGCAGGGCTGTGATTCTAGGAGGCACCAGGCAGAGAGAGAGATGGCGCCGTCTGGCATCTCCTCATACAAACTCCCTTGCCTGTTCTGTTAGGTGAGTCCAAGAGCCCTGAACATCAGACAGCATCCATTGGGAGAGTGGCTGAGGTTGGGCAGATGAGAGCAGCCTGAGTCCTGTATTACAGAACTGCAGAAACAGGCCAGCGAGGGTGTCAGCTACCTCTGGGTGACTGGGCTATGCTTGACAGTTAGTGAGAGTGACACTTGATAGTCAGTAGGGAATGAAAATCAGACTTGTGCACTGGGGCCCTGTATTCATCCTGGTGGCTCTATCTCTAGAGGGAAAGAACCAGCCTAAGACAAAACTGTCCTGGGTACTACTTGTAGATGATAAAATAGAGTACACAATAGTTTTTAGCTGTGTGCCATGTAAAATGAAGGCCAAAGAAAACGACTTGAGATCACCTGTTTATTGTTCGCCTGATGTTTTTGTAAGAGCTACTGGAGTCACATGCATGCTTCACTATGAGGCAGGACCAAATCCTCTCTCTAAATTCAACCCCAGGTTCTAGGAAGAAAAGTTGGAGAATGCAAGTGTATTTAGCTCCAATCAGTTCCCCACGGCGCTGCACTCACTTGCTCAATACTGAGAAGTCCTTTGGCCAGAGAGAGTTTAACTTAGGATCCAGGATCTGTTAACTTCTAAACAGCCATAGGAGAGGCGGCCCAAAGAACATGACAGGGCATATGTCACAACTTCTCACTTAGGGCACTTTCGGTCTGAAGCAGGTTTCTAATAAGCTTAGCCATGGAGAAAGGCAATTACAGACATTGTTCCTACAATTTATAATGCAAATTGGATAGAACACAATAGATTAATTATAGAACATGGTTTGAATTTGCATTATTCAAACAGCAATTGGTTATAATGTGATTGAGTTCAGGAACTAGCACCTTGGGAGCAGGAAAAAAGCATTGTTGGCAAGATGCATAAATATATGCCTTGCCACCGTCTATGGGACTGGCTGTGCTCACTTGGTCTCTAGTTCATCTTTTCCTGGGGCACTGGAGGAGTGTTGAGGTTGTGGAGAACACAGTTGGTGGGCATGACTCTATATTTGCAGGTCGTTGAAGAGAACTAAGATGTGGGCTCAATTACATTCTCCTAGTCACTTGTAATTTTTTCAGGCGTTCACAATCTTGGACTTAATTTCCATTATGTTGTATATAATTTACAGGAGTTCCAGGATCCCAGCATCCAGGGGCCATACAAATTGATCAAGAACCAAAACCTACACCTGGCCAGTGACTCAGGGATACAGCAGGGGTTAAGGGAAGTAGGTGGTGCCCACAGGTTCAGCAGCAAAACTTTCCATGTACTTCCCCTCCTCCAGATTCCCACCTTCCTTCATCAATGAAATATAAGTACCATTGCCACTAAAAATGATTGTTGAAAGTCTTTGCCCTTTTACAATTCCTAGAGGGCAGTATAAAAATTAATTCTCAACTTTCTAAAAATAAAATGGTATTTGTAGAGGAGAAGGGAGTGGACTGTCACACTTCTTCAGAAATGTGCACAGTTGTGCAGTATAAGGTCCCCTTAAGGCATAGGGATCAGGGACACAAGACAAGTGAGATGCATTCATCTAACTGGCCAGCATGTCTGTGTTACTAGTTTGATGCTAGGCACCAAATTAGTACAAAGCAAAACAAAACTTAAACAGGGAATAGTTTTTTCTTTCCTCTGAGGGTTAGGAGAAACCTTTGCTCGGTCATTCATAGGGGTCTGGGTTCAGGGTGGAGATTTAGGAATGATTATGAGTGGCTGGTGAAGATACTGGTGTGGATGAGCTCTCCAGAGTGCATATGATGGAGCACCAAGTCCCAGGAAACACAGTGTTTAAGAGGCAAATAGAGAAGAGAAGCTCGTGAATGAGATACTAAAGGAAAGGCAGAAATTTATAAGCAAAACCAGAAAAAGAAAATCCCGGAAGTGAAGGGAGGAGGGAGTCCCAAGAAGGGGATATGGGACTTATTCACTACCACTAAGAGGTTCTAAGAGTTTGGGCTCCTTTAAGAAAGAAGATCCTGAAACACAACTTGCACCAAGGTAGTTTACTTTGGGAAGTAAAGCTAAGGAAGGAGGAGAACCAATATCAGATGCACTATCTAGCTGACCCTCACTGGGAAGCTGGGGCTGGACCTATCTGGGGCTTTTGAGGAATTTTGAAGAATATGCCTTTGAACTGACTGCCTGAGGGGTGGAAAAAGAAAGCATTTATCCACCAGTTCCAGTCTTGCATTGCTCAAGAATTGCCCAACGGGATGGGAACTCCTTGTATTTCTACATTTGTACAAGGGATGGGAACTCCTTGTCTTTTGTAGATTGATATGTAGTGGTTCCCTAAAGCTCCTTCTCAGAAAGTTAGAGAAACCCAGGATATAAAGTGAGGGATCCATGGTGTAGATGCTTTGAGTTTTTAACCACCTCTCCTGATGCTTTCAGTTTTTACTTGCATGGAACTGATGAGCACAATAAAGTCTTGGCACAGAGGATATGAAACAGGGCACAAGAGGTATTCAGTGCAGAGGTGAAGGAAAGATAGGAATAATCTGTTACATATTGGCAAATAAGCTTGAGCAATGTGGGAACATTTTTAGCTCCAATAACCCAACAGTTTAGGATTTTACCAGCTTCAGGTATAGCTGGATCCAGAGGTTCAATTGATACAGTCAGCTTCCTTAAATCTTCTCCCAGTTTTTCTTTCCCTTGTATTATCTTCATCCTCAGCAAGATCTCTCCAGAATAGAAAAACGGCACCTAGAAGTTCTATATTGTATGGTATTCATAGGTCACAATTTCAGAAGGTAATTGTCTTAGTCCATTTTGTGCTTCTGTAACAGAATACCTGAGACTGG
>JAQIFY010001304.1:0-14287 GCA_028533085.1 Varecia variegata | reverse complement strand
TATCACAGAGATACTCTGGGTATCAATGCCATAAATAATAGTTCTTCAAAGCACTTATTTATTGAGAAAAACATATATTAAAAGCTTTTATTTCTAGTTTATTAGATATTTGGAGAGTTATTGGGCAATTATGGAAAGAGAGATATGTTAGACCCAGTTCCAGAAGACGCTTGTTGATTGCAACTAACATTACCCTACAACTCCATAGGTAAAACTGCCTCGTCCTAAGTCACTGGTAGGAGAACAAGTCAGGGCTTGGCATTCCTAACTTTCTCAGATTGCCACATTCCTCTCTGACCAGATACGCCAGGGAGAGCTGGGATTATTATTAATACATTACACACCAGAAGGATCATCTCAAAGCTCACACGGGCTCACAGAGCATGGGGGTGAATCACAGATGCAAATCCACATTCAGAAGAAACTTCATGCCAGAGTCAGTGAAACCAAAACATCTAAAACCCATTTATCCAGTTATGCTAGAATCTTCTGTGCCCAATATGTGGTTTATATTCTGCTGATCCCCTATTTGTACCATGAAGTTTCTCTATAGATTCTTTCAATCAACACAGCAACTTCCTTGCAGGAAGGCCGGGCCTGCCTGGCCCGTGTGTGTCACTGTCCCTATGCCGGCAGGAGCCGTGGGGGCCACGGAGCCAGAGGAGCATGCGGACCCCTCCCCAGCAGTGGGCAAATAGCAAAGATTGATTTTCCGGAATAAAATACACCAAAGCCTCATCTATATTGCTGGGTAAAGTTTGTTAATCCTTCATAAAGGATTTGTGCGTCTAGCTTCACGAGGAGTATTGTCTTTTTTATTTTTGTGAAATAAAAGATTTTGTCAAATCTTCCTCGCACTGTTAGCGTCACAAAATGAGCTGGGAAGCAGCTCTCTCTCCCGCATTTCCCGGAAGCCTCTGCGGAAGGCTGCTGCTTCCGCTGTAAATCCGGGGTGGGATTCACCGACGGCGTGGTGTGGGGCTGCGGTGTTCTTCCAGGGAAGGTTTGTTCGCTTGTTTTTGTTTTTAACAAATGTGACTTCTCCAATATTTTCTATGTGAGAATGAGTCAGCCCTGGTAAGTTGTGTTTTCCTAGGATTAGTCCATTTCACCCACATTGTAAAATTGATCACCGTGGGATAAGGGACATGACGTATTCCAGAAATAGTAAAAGGCTGTTTTACATCATTTAGAGTTAAATGTCTCTAGGATATGTGGTTATGTTTCTTCTTTCATTAATCTTAGCAGGAGGTGATTTATTTTATTAGTATTTTCAAATAACTAATAAATTAGTTTTTTTAATTTTTTCTATTTTCTATTTCATTGATGTCTGCTTTCTTATTTTTTTTTAAAACTTACACTAAATTTAATTTACATTTCTTTTTCTAATTTCTTAACTTGGAAACATAAATCAGTGATTTTAAACTTTTCTTCTTTACTACTGTGCAGATAATTTATAATGAGAAAATATTGCATATTCCTTGGGTAAGGTGTTTTAATGAAATTGTGCAGAAATACACACATGCACACATCTATGGATCACTTCGGTTCTTGATGTAAACCGTCCACGTGCCCATGTGCGTGACTTGAATTGCACATTCTGACTTTGAGCATTCGGGCCGAGAGCAGCTGTGGTTTCAGCATTGCTGTTTGTCATCTCTGTTTCTCTGTCTGCATTTCAATGATTGCCTTGAGTTCTCAGTGTGCAACATTCTACATCCCAAGGAGTGTTGCTGTTTATCAACACGCAAACACTCAATTGCTGGACAGACTTGCTCACCTAAGCTGGTATGTGTTTTATATAAGAAGGAATATTTAGCCAGCAATCTTGTTACTGGGTTTACATTTTTGCATAAATACCTTCACCTGAGTGCACCACCTGGGAAGTTTCTACTCAAAATTCTCACGTTGTACTTGATCTAGAATGCAATTCGGCCTATTATAAAGGTTGTGAAAACTAAATCATTTCAGAGGTTAGTCTTTGAGCAGAAAAGATCTAAATAGATTGAGAGTAAATTAGCAACCAAATATTCTACTGCTCTAGCAGTAACAGTACCCATTCATTCATTCATTCTTGCAGATGAAGCCCAAGGAAGCCTTGGGACGGGGCGAACTGAAGCTCCTCACGGACATGGGAGGGGAAGGCGTGTTTGTGGAGCCAGGCGGAGGCAGGGGGTGCACCTGCCCTCCCCACCCCTGCGAGCGGTTCTTGTGCAGCACAGAGAAGCGAGAGGAGGGTGGTGACCACTGACTGTCCTTCCAGCCTTGCTGGGGCTGCACCCGGCCTCCCGGCCCGTCCCCTGCAGGTGCGGCGCCCCCGGCCTCAGGCCTACACAGCCGCCCTTCCCTCCACTGGGACAGCCCTTCTCCCAACGAGTGGCCCAGCCCCTCCGGCTTCAGGTCTCACTTGGAGGAGTCTTCTCTGGGGTTTGTCTGGCCCCCTCGCCCCACGCCCTGGAGCTCACATTCCTCTCTGGCTTGGCTCAGTCTCCTCTGCAGTTGTCACCAGTCACAGGCTATTTGACTTATTTGCATTTTATTACCTTTCATCCTCTCTAGCAGGTAGGTTCCCTGAGGGCGTGAGGGCAGATAGATCCCCTCCCTCGGCCACTGCTGTCCCTGCCTGGCGCGGAGCAGATGCTTGGTGAGTATTTACAAACAGCTCCTCACCAGCCACCTGCTGTGCTCGTGCCAAACTGAGGAGGAATATGGAATACTAAGACTTTTAAAAATGGTCTTAATGATCTTTGTGCAAGTCTGACTTCACTCAGAAAACCCTGACTATTGGACAGAATACAGAATAGAATACAGAAGCTCCTTCTTGCGGACGTGTCATTGGGCTAATATGCAAAAGGGAAATTGAAAAGACGTGAAAAGGTGGAATAGTCGTTGTATCTTCACTTTTTCGAGACGATCGTCCCTAAAATTCCGAGAACAAGCAAACACGCACGTAAGGCAGGAGGCAGACGCAGCCTTGCTGGAGGGGTTTTGGCGGAGAGATCCCACCTCCCACGGGAACTCCGGCACCTTCCCAAGCCCGGAGTGCCTGGGAACAGCAGGGGCATAATTTTCTGTTTAATGGTTTTTAATGGCCTTGCCTTTGATATCCATTTGTTCTCGTTCCTCGTGTAAATTCAGTTTCAACTCTGTATAAATGATTACACCCCGCTTAGGCCATTCTGCATGACTCTGGAGAAGTCTCTGTTTGTGCACTAGAGGGTCCGATGCTTCGGGAGCTCAGCTCTGAGCCGTGGCCCAGCCACAGACACCTGCCACGTGTGCCGGGGCACAGGACCCACAACCAGCTGTCGTCCACTTGTTCTTGAGACCCGTGAAAGTCTAACTTCTTCCATGGGATATTAAACACAGAAATCACCTCTAATTGGAAACTTCGCAGGCTACTCATCCATTTTGAAGGCAAATTAAAGTGATATGACAATAATAAAATGATAAAATGTAAAAGATCCATTAACCATGGAATGTAAGATTCATCGCAATCATTTATCTGGGATTTTCTAAATCATTGTTGAATTTTTCTAATATTGGACCATCTGGGGCACAGAATTACTGCTTATTAACCGTGCTACATGGAAAGTGCTGCAACGTTCAGCTCTGGGCTCTGTGACACGTATACCACTGAGTAATAGATGTCATGTGGGACTCGTTTCTTTGTACTGTGTGATTTTAAGTGTCTGTTTCAGAGGGATTTGGGGAACAGTCAAATCCTCTCCTTTTCTTTATACCGATGACTCATCACAGCGTCCTCACGTTGTAAGTTTATTCCGTATGGACTTGGCGCTGTCAACCGCGTCCCGTGCGCTGGGACAGGGCCTGGCACATGGTCTCCGCAGAGGACCAGGTAGAGCCTATTCTCAGTTTGCAGCCCCCGCAGTCTCTGCCACGCTGCTCCTCTCTGCCGCTGCAGCCTGCAGTAGCCACAAACCCCACGTGAAAGGCTGGGCGTGTCCCAGGGAGCTTGACTTGCACGGAGGGGACATGCCGGGGGGCTGAGCATGCCGCCGGGGCTGGAGGGGAGATCTGCCCAGCCCCAGGAGGGCTGGCAGTGCTGGGGAAGGGGGCCTGGGATGTGCACAGCTCAGGGGCCACATCACATCTAGGATGCATGAGCTTCACCTGCTGCCAAAAACCCAGATTCCCACCCCCTCTGTTAGTTGTCTGCTCCTGTGCGACAAATTAATCCCAACTGAGCAGCACGAGACAATCAGCATTTATGACCTTACACAGTTTCCGAGGGCCTGGGGTCCAGAGTGGCGTGGCTGCGTGGTTGTTGATCAGCCTTTCTCATAGATTTGGTGTCAAGCTGTCCACTGGGACTGGTGTCAAGCTGTCCACTGGGACCTTGAAGCTGGCCCAGCACCGCGGGATCTGCTTCCAGAAAGTTCCCTCCCCTGGCTGCCGGCAGGGCCTCCCTTCCTCACTGGGGCCTCTGCGTGGGGCTGTTCGGCCTCCTCCCAGCACGGCCACCGGCTCCCCCAGCGGGAGGGGTCCGGGGCGGCAGAAGCAGGGAGTGCTTCGTGACTGAGGCGGGAAGGGACACGCTGTCACTGCCGTGCCTTCTGCTGGCCATGCCGGCCGGCTCTAGTGCCGCGTGGGAGGGGCTGCACAGGGGCTCGGGTGGGCCTGTGCACACGGGGACCGCTGCCCCCCCATTCTGGTCGGGCAGGTCTGAGTTAAGGCCCAGGCCTCTACTTTCGTAACGAGCTGCCGATTTATTTTGATTCTGAGAACTTGTGGCTCTCATTGTGAGAAGCTCCAGTGTCGGTGAAAAGTCCCATTGAGAAAAATGAACTGAAAGGAGCCAGCGCGTGAGGCTTCGGTTTCGGAGAGAAAATCTCCCGCATCGACCGCTGCTGCCCGCCCCACGGACCCCTCGTGCCCCGCACCCCTGTGTGTGACGTCAGCTCAGGCCGGTTTACAGTCACGTGAGCAGGGCTCCCGCAGGGGAGACGTCCCCGGGCCTCGCCTTCTCGGGATCCGGGTGTCGCGGGCAGACGCACGCCAGTGCTGTCACGCAGGACACACGGGCTCTTCCCGGTAGCCGGCAACAGTGGTGGAAACCTTTAGGTGGGTGAGCCCAACTGTCTAATTTCCCTAACCTCATAATGTAATTATATTGAAAGCAAATATTAGACTCAATTAGGCTGCACCTGTGAAACCTATTAACTACACCCTGTTAACAAGCAGGTTTAGAAGTTTCTGCAACCTGCTCTGTCGGCTCGATGGAGTCCCAGCCGCTCCCTTGAAGTGAGAGGAGTGCAAACCTGCCAGACGGCCACACTTGTCCCGAGCGTTGGGTTCTGTTAACAATCACACCGAGACAACACGCGTGGAGCAGAGCTGGCCGGGCAAAGCGGGGACCGGGGAGTGTCAGCCTGGCCACTGTGGTGCGGGCTGTAGGGTCACACACCAGTCCGGATGCTGCCGCTAACGTTTGAATCAGTGGACTTTGAGTAGGGCAGCCCGCCCTCCGGACGTGGCGAGCCTCACCGGACCAGTGCAAAACCTGCGAGCAGAGACTGAGGGTTTCCACAGAGAGCAACGGAGACATCATGAGGCTCCCGCCTGCGGACTCTGAGCACAGGGCGGCCACAGCCCCTCTTCCCTGAAGTTCCAGCCTGCTGCTGCCCTGCAAACTCAGACTTGCCAGCCCACCCCTGCGTGAGCCAGTCACCCAGAATAAATTTCTCTCTCTCCCTCCCCCACATGTCACCTATTGGTTCTCTTTTCCGGGAGAATCCTGACCCTGTCACCTGTGAGGTGACCGGAAACCCCTCAACTCACGGACTGAGCACCGGGCCGGCTCGGAGTCCGGCCTCGGCGTGTCCTCTGGGTTCAGGTGGCACCTGCGGGACTCAGACTCTGTGTGTACACGGCGGGAGCACCTCGCAAATATTTTAGCTAATCTGCAAAATCTCAAACACAGCTGATTTCCTCACTGAGAGCTCAGGCATTTCTAACACCATCAACCTGACACAATCCCATAATCTGCTGCTTTTACCAATTAAAACTTATCTCTGACACGCATGATGCAAATCAGCAAACTCGTAGTGTGGCAGGGAAGTGAGCAGTGCCCTCTGCAGAGGTTGGACTGGGCTCCCAGGCACACGCCTGGGTTCTGGCCCTTGCCGGGCTGCGGCCTGGTCCCTGCACGGCATACTGTCTACACCACAGCCCATGCAGTCCCTGGACAGCATACTGTCTACACTGCAGCCCGTGCAGGGGCAGCGGCGGCCCACAGCCTTGAGGTTCCCCTCCATTGGTGTTCTCAGCTCCTCCCTGCCGTGTGCAATGGAGAAGAATTTGCATGTCTTGAACATTTTTTTCCCTGAATGAGTAAATGTGGCTCTCCACAAATGCAGATTTCTCACCATTTCAGTCCATTTGCGATGCTGTAACAAATGCACGAGACCGGGCAGTGGATAAAGAACAGAAGTTAGTTTCTCTCGACTCTGGAGGCTGGGAACAGCCTCTGGCGAGAGCCTTGCATGTGTCAGTGGGCAGGACAGCAAGGAGAGGGCACGGGGCTGGCTCCTCTGTCCCAGCCCTCATGGCCTCAACACCTCGTAAAGGCCCCTCCTCTTACTGCTGTTACCATGGCAATTAAATTCCAACTTGAGCTTGGGAGAGGACAAACGTTCCAACCATGGCTCTCACACTTTAAGCAAACTCTGATTTTTTTCATGGAATGAAGCATTTTTGAGGTGGGGGAGATGGTGGGAGCTGCTTTCCCTGGACCACCCAGCCATACTCCTCCTCCAGACCCCAGACTTCCCTGCCTGCCTGGCCAAGGTCTGAACAGATGGTGGTTGTGATGGGTGAACTGTGTCCCCCAAGAGAGACGTTGCAGTCATCACCCCAGTACCTGCAAATGTGACCTGTCTTGACAATGGGATCTTTGCAGATGGCCGAGTTAAGGTGAGTTAGTTTAGGGCAGGCCCCAATCCAATGACGGGTACCCTTATAAAAAGAGGACACAGAGACAGACACACGGAGGAAGATGATGTGGAGACTCAGGGAGAAGACGGCCATCTGCAAGCTGAGGAGGTGGCCTGGGGCAGACCCTCCCCTGAGCCTGCAGTGGGAGCACAGCCCCCCAGCACCTCGATCCCAGACTTCCCAGAACCTGGAGACAGTAACTCTCTCTTGTTTTAAGCCACTCGCTTGGTGATATTGCGCTGGGGCTGACCAGGGACCCACAGTGAGGGGAGGAACCACTTCGTCCCACCCCATGCAGGCCTCCCTGAGACGGCCGGCTCACCTGGTCATGCACAGCTCTGCAGGAGGGCTCTCTCCTCACCTGCGCCTGCTCCGTCCTGCACCCTGCTTGCTGGTCCTGGTCCCTGCGGGCTTGGGCCTTGAGAGTACACATCCGCAACCTTGCGAACCAGGCGGAGACGGTGTTTCATCTCTGCCTTTCTGGGAGTAAGTGTGGTCTAGCCCAAAGGACTTGGAGTCACAGAAATGTTTCAGAACTAGGTAGGGATAGTGTAGAACAGCAGCAATGAGCAACGAACCACTGTTCGTTTTAAAGTGGACTTTTTAAAATTTCATCTCGATTGTTTTACAAAATACGGTGGGCATCTAATGCACTGGGACCACCTGTCCCTGCGGTTTGCCCCGGCACAGCTGAAATTGAGCAGGACTATCACCTGCAGACAGAAAGAGACAGGAGGCCGCATCATCTCAAAAAATAATCTTCAGTCATTTTTCTGAAGCCTGAATCCAGAAACGGAATCTGCAGGGTCTAAAGCGGTGATGATTTGTGTGAGGAGGGACGACCAACGCAGCAGCTGCCTGTGCCTCCAGCTGGGCGTTTCCGCCAACGTAGCGCAGACAGCAGGGCCTGGACGCTAACCAACGGGGGGAAGGGGGTGGGGAGGGGATGGGATGTCCCTACATGATGAGTGCAATGTGCACTGTCTGGGGAATGGACACGCTTGAAGCTCTGACTCGGGGGGATGGGGGACATGGGCAATATATATAACCTGAACTTTTGTACCCCCATAATAAGCTGAAATTAAAAAAAAGAAAAGTTTAATCTTCCACCAGTATTTTCTTCAATATGCTAAGTCTGTATGGAGGAAAAGCCCCCCATTTTCTTGCTGTGGGGGTTTGCTCTCAGAAAAGTCCATTTTAAGAGAACTAGACTTGTACCCAACTGTAACAAGCATTTGGAGTTTAGAAATAAAAGTGCTGCACTTGAAAAGCCAAACTGACTTAAATGTGTCACCTCCTTCCGGCAACTCTGACAGGGAAAGAAATGGCAGGAGAGCGGCGGTGCTGGGCGGGTGGGGCAGGGGGAGCCCCCAAGAGTAAGTTCACAGTGGTTTTCAGCAGCCGAGCTTGCTGCCGTCACGAACCCGTGAGCATCTAAAATAAATGAAAAGTAGTGGATTTTAATTAACCTATAATTAGATTTATAAACCTAAGAATCAAATTCATAATCATTGAGGAAGGAAAAATCATGGAGTAAAAAATATTTAACTCAATAACAACTGTCTGGGGTCAAAGAGCTCTGGCAGGTCTCAGGGTCACCCAGGGTGAAGCACTCCGGCATCTCCTGCTCTGTAAATAAGACACTTGCTCCTAACTACAGACTCGTTTTGAGATTCCATCAACTTACGACATAAAACACTTAGAATAGTGTCTGGTTTGTAGAGCATGTTCAAAGTATATCTTTTTGTATTATTTAAAAGTTATCAACAGCTTCAAGCATGGGTCATCAGAGCACATTTGTGCAATGCGGGCACTAGTAACATGGGTTTGGCATTTTAAAGTCTCCAAAATTAAACCACAGAATTTCATAAAACATCGACTTTGGGGTGGAAACCGATTACCAGCCGGTTGGTAAGGTCTCTGATGACTTTATCGAATTTCCAAGCTAGAAACAAGCTTAGAGATGATCTGTGATACTGGTCTCCTCTCATCCTGCGGTGAGCAGCCCTAAGAGTGGGGGGGTCCTTGATTGCCCGGCCCCCGGCAAGCCGGCGGCAGAGATTGACCCCAAACGGGACAGTCTCCCACCCCCGCTGCCAGCACTGGGGGCTTTGTCGTGTTTCTGCCCTTGATAGACTCCTCTGAACTTCAGCTCTTACCCACTCACTGCACCCTCCCGGACGGCAATTATGCATGCCCTATTTCCCGCTGAATGCTTACTGCACAGAAGTGTTATTCCTCCAACAAGGGAGAAAATAATCACTAGGGAAGGGACCATGGCAACTACTCGTTGGGTATGACCTTGACCTTTTAGCACAGGTCCCTGGAGAAGGAAGAAGGCAGTGAATTGATGAGACGTAAAATGTCTGCTCCCGCATCTGCCTTTGAACAAACACACGGGCTCAGCCAGTCGGCAGTAGGTACTCGTCTTTCGACAGAACTTTCTATGTGCTTGTCAATCCTCCACAGGACGAGGAGGTGGCAGCCGCAGGAAGAAACCATCTCCGGGGTCAGCTTGTGCAGGCACCAGGGCTCCAGATGTCGTGTCTGTGCGGCTCCCCCACGCAGGTGGCGGGCTGAGAACTCTGCCCGCAGCGCGGAGCCCTGTGGGGTCCTGGGGTGCTGCAGGCTGAGGCTGAGGGGTGCCGGCGCAGCTTGCTGAGGAAGCCCAGGGATGCCGACCGGTGGCCCCGAAGAACTAACTGGCCCCGGTTTGCCTCTGGCTGAGAGGCCCCCACCTCACTGCTCAGCCCCCCGTGCTCTGTCCCTCTGTCCCCCTCACGTCCCAGACAGAGGTCACACATCCTCTGCTGGGCTGGAGAACAGCAGCTGCTGGACCCCCTGCCTCGAGTCCCCAGCTTCCCTGCCTGCACCTGCCTCCCTGCCCATCCTCATGCTGCCTTCCTGGGGGGATGGGGACTTTTGGGGGGTCTAAAGCCTGGACCACTCTCCCCTCCCCACCACCCCCCTTCCAGGTTTCCCCTTTGGGATAGTAAGCACACAGAGCCTTTCTGGTCTTAAAAAATCCTTCCTCAACCCAGTAACAGCCGCCACCTCCTCCCTCCCCTCACAGTCAAGCTTTGCCTCTGTTCCCCCAGCATCCCTCTCTCCACCCAATGTCATATGGCTCCTCTTCCCAGAAACCCCAAACATCCCCTGGCCAAGATTGTTGAAGAACTGCACATTCCTGCACCCATGAACCCTCCCTACCCCATCTGCCAGGCCCCCTCTCCTCTGTGGTCTCCAGGACACAGCTGTTTCATGCTTCTCTCTTAGCCTTTCTTTCTGGAATCTTCTTCAGCCTCCCCTCTTCCTCCTATCTATAAAAGTTGGCATGACACAGACTTCCACTTTCGGAAAGAGCTCATGCCTGTGTGGAGGGGGTGCTCCAGGGGTGCCCGCAGTGTTCACCTCCAGGGGTGCCCACGGTGCTCACCAGACCTGCTGTCAAACCCAGGGGGACTTTCCTGAGCCCTGTTCTCTTACACGTCAGAGGGCAAGTGCAAAGGAGGTCACACCTGGCTCTAACCCTCTCTATGTTACATTTTGCTTGGATCAAGTCTCAATGCAAAGAAGGCAAATTAAGGAAATTGGAACCCATAGAAATTCAGACATTCAGATATTTTTTCACAACTGTATAAGGGTTTTCAAGATTTTAAGATTACACTGAGAGTAGCAGAGTTTTCTCAATGATTACTTTGTAGTATTTTTATATGCAAAATATCGTTAAGTCAGATATTTTGAAACATAAATAATATGGTCATTGAAAATTTTCTTCTATAAATTATCATGTGATCCTAATTGAGGTTAGTGTGAATAGTAACTATAATAAGAACCTACTGAAGGCTTTGGAAAACTCTTTATATAAATGGTTAGTTAGAAAACTGTATATATTATGTAAGAACCCAAAGTTTAATACTGACAGGAATTAAGTCATCCCTTACGTAGGTAGGAAATCATTCATATTGAAAAGCAATTTCTATGAAAATATTTTCTGTAATATTCTTTTCTCAAAGTGTTTGACTTTTTAAGATGCCAGGCATTTTGTAAACATTATCATCTGTAATCCCTCAAGTAACTCTGTAATCCCTCAACCAACTTTCCAGGTGGAAATTATTCATCTACCATTTATAGATAAACTAAAAAGAGCTTAAAAACTTTGTCCAAGATTATAAAATTGATTATTATACAAACATCACTCTATATTTTCAGAATGACTTTGCATATCCTTTATAAACAGAGAAGGGTGTGTCCAAAGGGTTCTGACTCATCATGTTTAAGTATATAGAGTAGAGCCTAATAAACATCAGGCTAAACTCAGAGAATGAATAAAGCGGGCTATTGATGAGTGTTCCAGTTATCTATCTCTGTGTAACAAATTATTGATACTTAATAGTTTAAAATGACAACCAGTTCATTATGTTGCACAATGTTGGCATCAGGAATTTGGACAGGGCTCAGCTGGGCGATTCTTCTGCTCCATATGGTGTCAACTGAGCTGATGGGTGGAATTCAGCCAGCAGATCAGCTGGTCGGAAAGCCCAAGGCAGCTTCCCTCATATAACCAATATCTTGGTGGGGAAGGATGAAAGACAGGCTTGGTCAAGACTCTTGACCAGAGATCCTACACACGGCCTCTCTGGCAAGACAGGTCTCAGGCCTTTCCAGCTCCTCTCGTGGTAGCTCAGGGCTCCCCAAAACAGTGTTTCTGCACATAGAAAGTAGAAGCTGCCTGTTTCTTAAGACCCATGTCTGATAACTTCTGCCACATTGTATCAGTCAAAACAATCAGCAAGTCCAGCCTATAATCAGGGGGAGGAGAATGAAATGCCACCTCTCAGTGGATGGAGGACAGAGAATATGTGCCCATCTCAAATCCACACACTGAGTACCAAAGCTCTCCTGAAATTTGGCCAAGCAAGGCCAAGCCCTTGGAGGTCACATCTGCAGAGAAAACGTGGATCCCCATCACCAGTTCTGTGACATGTACACTCATCTTCCTCATCACACTTTGTTTCATATGAAAGAACAGAGCTCCTGTTGTGCATTTGGTTTCCTCTGTAAAAACAAAATGCCTTGCATTGCATAATTAGGTAATTACACTCTCCTGATGTAAGTTCTTTGGAAGCCTTTGCCTTGGAAGAGGTTCTTCTCCTTGGAAGTAATGTTAAATTTCTACTTCAGTGAGTTTAAGACCACCCACTTCTATGCACACATATCTATACCCCTTTGTTTCATGTATTAAACAAAACAAAACAAAAATGCCTCCCAAGCCAACCTGAAAGGAAACACACAGTTCCATGTGCGGTCAGAGCGTGGAGCTTGGCCAATGCCCTCTCCAGCCCCAGCTGCATGTGCATGTCTGCAGTTGGGGCAGTTGCTGGAGTGGTAGGTTTGGACTTGTGTGTGCTGGCGTGTCTCACACTGGCATACAGGGAGGAGATCTGATCCTCCCCAGAGCGATTGTGACTGCTCTAGAAATAAGCCTTGTTAGTCTATTTAGGATGCTCCTGAAAGATAAACTTCATAGTCTTTTTTTCCCCATGCATTTTGTCTACCCCCATCATTGGTAGATACTCATGTCCCTGCGACTGTATGTGTCTCTATGTGTAATTAAACTGTGCAGTGGAACTCTGAGGAATCGGCTGGTTCCTCCAATACATTAGTCTTTAGAGAGTCCCCCACCAGGGCCGACTCGGAGGCATGTGCCAGGTCCACAGAGCTGTCCTGACTAGTTGACTCCTTCATGTTTATTTAGCTTCACCAGTCAAATCTCTCTTTTTGTTTTCCTTTTGAGACAGAGTCTCACTCTATCACCCAGGCAAGAGTGTCGTGGCATCAGCCCAGCTCACTGCAGCCTCAGACTCCTGGGCTTAAGTGATCCTCCTGCCTCGGCCTCCCAGAGTACTGGGATTACAGGTGTGAGCCACCGTGCCAAGCCAGCCAGTCAAATCTCTTATTTGTCTTCCAAAACCAATCTTATTTCCCAGATTACTGAGCCATCAACAGTCCAAGACACAAACTGTGGAATCCAGGGAGACATCTGTGCTTTCCAGGGAGAACCTGTTCTGGATGTGGGGGCCGAATTTCCACTCTTCCTGGGGCCACGCTGTCATAGGCTTCTGAATGCACCAAGATGCCCAGAATTATGACTTGAGTTCACAAGCTAACGTCCCCCCTCAGAATGGCAGAGGATGGGTGTGGACAAGGGCTAGCAGCCCCCACATGCTCCACAGGAGGCAGGTCTCCTGTTGAGACACAGTTGGTGCTATTGGGCTGCATCTCTGTGCCGGGAGACAGGTGTGTGGGTTCTGCTACACTTGGCATCTGCACAACCTGAGACTCAGTTGCACTCCCAGTCGGGTCTTTCAGGGGTGGGCCCCCACACACACACCTCCAACGGCCTGAAGGCACCCTCCCCCAGAGTGCCCGTCAGTATCTGAAGGGCGAACACAATGTTCCTCCTAAAAGCAACCACTAATTTTAACTTATTACGATTTAAAAGTATATGCCAAATGGCTTTTGGTGGTTGGAAATGTGGTGACACTAAGTAAGGATAAGTTATTGCAAAGCTAGACAAGACGTGAGTCTTCCTAAATATGGAAACTCTGACTTGTAGCCAGCGGGGCGGGTCATAGACGTGACACTAATGACGGCTGTCAGCCCCGCATCTCAGGCTTCAGGACAGTCTTGCCCAGGGGCAGATATGGTGTTCTCCGAATTTTCTTCCAGTCTTAGTTTTAAATATGGAAAATGTATAGTTTCCCCCTGTGTCTTAGCACAGTGATGTTCCTAACATAAAATATGTCAAGACACCCCTGAAAAGTTTGGGGGATTTGATTTTTTCTCTCTAGGACAGAGAATCCCCAGCTTACTGTGGTGCTGCAAGCTGCCTTCAGTCATTCTGTGCGATTTTCAACACTTCTTTCTTCATAACAGAATAAAAATATCTTTAATTCAAGAAAGCAATTTTAAATGCATGTCACATATTTACAAGTCAACTTATTCTTCTTAAATGCAATCAAAATCTGCCTCAATTAAAAAATGGTAACTAAAAAATTTTCAGTGCTAATAACAAAAACCAAACCTGGTTAGATTAAGGTACGATGTGTAGTTTATCATAAAGGTTGAGGGTGACTTTATGGAACTTAACTACAGAGCTAGAAGCATGAAGTGGGAACTGCCAAAATGAAGGCAGGCGGGCTGTCAGCCTCCCCTGCGGAGACTCGGGCTCTTGGTTGGAGTTAGGGTTGGGGTTGGGGTTAGGGTTGGGGTTGGTGTTGGATTAGGGTTGGGGTGGGGGGTGGGGTTGGGGTTAGGGTTAGGGTTG
>JAQIFY010001303.1:0-14290 GCA_028533085.1 Varecia variegata | reverse complement strand
GAAGGGTGGCTGGTTCTCCAGAGGCAGACATAGTCCAAGTCCTACCCACAAGTGCTGAGCTGGGTGACTGGGGGCAGTTGCATGACCACTCGGAGCCTCAGTTTCCTCATCTATAAAACTGAGCGAACACCATCTTACCGCATAGGCTTATTATTATTAATATAAGGCTTCAGAAAGAGGTGTCTGCAAAAGACCACATGTCATGTGGTTCCATTTATATGAAATGTCCCTAATAGGCAAACCGATGCAGACAGCAAGCAGGTTAGTGGCTGCCCAGGGCCAGAGGGGACGGGGGATGGGGAGTGACTGTAGGGGGTGCAGGGTTTCTTTCTGGGGCGATGCAAATGCTCCACAATTGATGGCGGGATGGTTCACGATCTGTGAATAAACTGAACCCCACTGCCGTGTGCACCTTAAACAAGTGAAGCATATGTGTCAGTTACATCCCTATAAAACTGATCGGAAAGGAGGTGCCACATGTGTGCTCCATGCACACGGCCCCAGCCCTGTGGGCACCGGGCCACCCACCCTGAGAATGGGCAAAGGCGGGAGTGTGAGTCATTCTCCAGAGGGTGCAGGCTGAGGCTGGGATACTCTCACCCTAGATGTCAGCTGACAGGACGCTGGCGCTGGAGGGAAGAGGGAAGGGGACCACCAGACCAGGGTGACAAAGGCAAAGACCATAACTCAGCAGCCACTGCCGAGTTGAACGCCTCACTCGCCGCTCTGCAGCCTGGGGCAAGTGGTTTAACCTCTCTGACCGCAGTGCCAGTGCCCTCTTCCGAAGAAATGGCGATGACCCTGTTCCCAGTCCTCACAGGCCACTGTCAGGCTCAGTGAGTTAATTTCTGTGGACACCTCGAACTGGGTTTCGTGCATCCTGAGTGCTTGGAAAACAATACTATGGTAGTACTAGCCATATTTACTATTCTTGCTGGGAGGGAGGCCCTGAGTGCCGTCCTGGTTCTGCCCATGGGAAATATCCTCTGCTTGTACGGTTGAGTCGGGGTTTGCAAAGCACCCCCCTCCGCCCACCTTACCACCCTCCTCCCCGGCTCAGCCTCTTATGTCCACGGCAGTCCGGGCCCCTGCGAGGTATCATAGATCCGGGACAGGAGAGCCGGCCCTCCTTGGGCATAATGTGTTCATCTGTCAAATGAGGGAATGAGATCAAAAGAAATCTAAGGTCCCCGACGCTCGCCCTCTTTCTGAAATTTCTGAAGACCCCACCTGCCCCCTGGCTCCACACACCTACTGAGCAGCTGCCTTTGGCCCCAGGATCCCCACCCCCTCACCTGCTTGCCCAGGGCCCCGTGGCCTCATTTGCAACACCTGCCTTTTCTAGTCCCTTGGGGGCAGGAGCCCACCTCTCTCCCTTGCCTCCCCCATGCCTGGTGGCGTAGGGTGGGCTCGACTGAGTGTCTACCTTGACCCAGGCCCCGGCCCAGGCTGGCTGAGTGACCTTGGGCAAGTCCTGTCTCTGGACCTCAGTTTCCCCCATTGTCAAACAAACCGTGTGTCTCTTTGTCTTCTGGAGGAGAGTGGTGAACCCTAGCATCTAAGGGCAGTAAAGGGTCTTAAATGGCCCTGAGTTCAATCCCAGACTGATGCTTGAGGACCCCTCCTACACCCACACTGTGCTTGCATACCTCTGAAGTGACGGGGAGCTCACTACCTCCCCAAGCAACTCAGTCCATTTACTTGACAATAGCACGAAGCCTCAGTTTCTCCACGTGTAGATGGCAGTGATGACACCTGCCTGTGAGGTCGCTGGAAAGATCACAACTGCGTAAGCCAAAGATCCTGGCACGCACGAGCGTTTGCCTCACACCAGCCTTGCTCGTTCTTGGGGAGTAGGTTCAGATGAAATTTTCGGAGGCACAGAGAGGCTAAGGAACTTGTCTGAGGTCACACAGTGAGTGTGACGGGTACCTCACATCTCCCACAAGGGCCCTGGTTCTGCAGCACATCCCCATCCCCATGACAGTGCGGGCCTAAGCCCCAACACCCTCTTAGGCTCCACTTCTGTTGTCATTTCCAGCAGCCCTGCGCCTGCCATATTGCCTCTGGTCCTCCCTATGCCCCGCCAGCACCCTGGGGTGTCACCTTAGCAGGTTTGCCCAGGACAACAAGGTGACCAGAATCCGGGCCCTCTGACCTCCCTCCCTCCCCGACAATGACTCGGTTCCACGGAGCATGACTGGACAGAAGCTGCCCTCCCGTCCTGCCCTGTCCAGCTGGCTTCTGCGGGCAGGCGACAGGGCAGTGCTGCCAGCAGTGGGCCGAGAGGAGCCAGTCCCAGGCTGTGAGCCACGTCAGTCCTGGCTCTGCACAGAACGCAGCCCCGGGGTCAGCCTCACAAACCACACAGGGAGCCACTCCCGGCCCCTGGTGAGCTGGTGAGGGGTCTGGGACGAGTCAGGAGCCACTGCAGGGTGCAGTGTAGCCCTGAAACCTGCAGCCGCAGTCTGCCAAGGTGCAGATCCCAGGTCAACCTGTGTGATGCTGGGTGAACTCCTTAACCTCACTGTGCCTGTTCCTCCATCTATAAAATGGGCACAGGGCAGCTGCTGTCTCATAAGGCTGCTGTGATAATTTACTATGAACTAACACACGCAAAGGGCTTGGCACAGTGCCTGGCACAGAGTCCGGCCCGGGGAGTGGGAGCCGCTGGTATTATCGTTCAGCTTCCATCTCTCCGCCTGTTCATAAATATTTAGGCAGCGTTGAACTCAATATTGCTTCGTAACAAAGTGCTCCAAAACCTAGTGGCTTCAGACAGTCAACATTCACGCTCCCTCACAGTGTCTGAGGACCAGGAGCTGGGGAGCGGCTTAGCTGGGTGGCTCTGGCTCACGGTCTCTCTTGAGGCTGTGGGCAGGATGTGGGTCAAGGCCATGGTCATCCGAAGGCTGGACGGGAGCGGGGGGTCCTCCCCCAAGAGGCCTCGCACCCCCAGCTGGCGAGTTCACAGGAGCTGCTGGTGGGAGCCCCAGTTCCGGCCACGTGGACTTCGCCACGGGGCTGCTTGAGTGTGGTCACAACATGGCAGCGGCTTCTCCCAGGGCGAGTGACCCCAGAGAGCCAGGCGGAAGCTGCACTGTCTTTTATGACCCAGCCCAGAAGTCACACGCTGGCCTTTGCGCAATGCCCTGTCGGTAACACAGGTCGTCTGCTCAGTGTGGGAGGGGACTGCACAAGGGTGTGGATGCCAGGCTCTCTGGGGACAGTCTGGGCGGCAGTCCACACTGTGTTTGCTTCGGGGATGAAACCGTGAGGGAAATCACAGTCCTTGCTCTTACAGTCGAGTGTGACGAGTGTATTTGTGAATGTGCTTGTGTGTGTGCACATGGGGTACAAAAACCAACAGAGAAAACTCGAAGAAATAGCTGGAGACACATTCTACGAAGAAAACAAACAGGGTGGCATGACGGCGTATAACGGAGGGTTACAGGGGAGGCCTTGTCTAGGAAGAGGCTCTGGGATTGAGGCCCGAGGATGAATAAGTGCCCCAGGGCCAGGCAGAGGGGAAGGTGGGTTCCAGGAGAGGTGGCACGTGGCAGCCCCTGGAGCCAGGCTGCAGTACCCATTAGCCTCCTCTTGGACTTCACTTTCCTCCTCTATAAGAGCTCAGCTACTCGGGAGGCTGGGGCAGGAGGATCGCATGAGCCCAGGAGTTGGAGGTTACAGTGAGCTATGACGACACCACTGAACTCTAGCCCTGGTGACAGAGCAAGGCCCTGTCTCCAAATAAATAAATAAAAATACAAGGGGATAATAACTGTTTCTGCCTCCTATGGGGTTGGAGGGATTAAAGGGAGGTAACGTGAGTGAAGTCCTTAGTGTCTGGCCCTAGGTGCTCAGAAATGCATGTCATTGTCATTATTCAGCAGTGGCTGCAAAGATGACAAAGACCTGGCCCCAGCTGTAGGGGAGGCCTAGCATTTCCACACAGTGATCTCACCTAATCCAAGGCAGTTATCCAGGGTGGGGGATGGACCCGTGGGAGCACAGCTGGGGGAGGGGAGGGAGGAGGGTGAGCTCTCTGAGCCGAGGACGGGTGCCTGGAAAAGCTTCCCCAGGATGACACAGCGGTCTGGTGAGCCGAGGCAGGGGGACGGGGAGTGGGGGACCTTCCAGGCAAGTGGCACGGGCTGTGGGGGAGCCGCAGGGTCTGCAGGGGCAGCAGGCAGCTCGATGTGGTTCCGGGGAGCTGAAACTCTGGGTCTCTGTGCACACGACGGACAGGGGGGAACAGGCCAGCATGAGGGGTGGGGGGCCTGGACTGTCACACTGAGGTGGGCTTTTTTGTGGGGTGGGGATCAATGAGCAGTTGGGGGGGGTGTAGACAGACAGACTGGTGTTGTAGAAGCTTCCCCATGGCTGCAGGGAGGGGGCGGGCAGTGAGGCCAGCGAAACACGGGGCCAGCCAAGAGATGGGGAGGCCGGCCCAGGGCAGCAGGTAGGGGAACAGAGGGGGGCAGGGAGCCCCAGAGGGGAAAGGGAGAACCAGGGGGCTGGAAGGAGGAGGAGACCTCCCACCCCTTCAGGCCCTGGCCAAGTCCCTCCTCCCTTCCTGGGGGCCAACCTGATGGGCTCCCTCCATCCTCTCCCTGCCCTCAGACACAGTGTCCCCAGCCCTAGGGAAACACGGGATTTACATGGGGTCGAGGGGCCTCTCTAGCACTCTGTGTTGTAGTCCTTACTGTTTCGCTGGTGGCTGCCAGTTGTGGAGTCCCTGCTGCGTTCCAGGCACCACACACATGCACACACACCCCATTTCATGTAAGCCTCACAGTAACCTAGCAAGGTAGGCATGATGCCTCCCATTTTACAGATGAGCATCTTGAGGACTGGAGAGGCTGAGTAATTTGTCCAAAGTCACACAGCTAGTAAGAGAGAGTCAGGATTTCACCAGATTAGCTGATATATGGAAAGTGTTTACACTAGTGCCTGGCGCATAGTAGGCATTCAATAAATGCTAGCCACGCCACTATTTTTTTTTTTAATAGAGACGGGGTTTCACTCTGTTGCCTAGGCCGGAGCGCAGTGGCTTTTCACAGATGTGATCGTAGCTCACTGCAGCCTCGGGCTCCTGGGTCAGGCGATCCTCCCTCCTCAGCCTCCCGAGTAGCTGGGACTACAGACACTCGCCACCGCACCCTCCCCTTCCACTATTTTTGTTGGTATCATCAGCTGGATCTATCTGGCTGCAGAGCCCGCGGCCCTCTGAGGGGCCATGCGGATTTATCTAGTCCAGTCTGGTGGCCTGTTATTTGTCATCCCCACTGGGCTGTGGGACCCTGCAGAGCAGGAATCAGGTCTGCTTGGGCTGTGGGTCCGGAGCACAGGTCCCCGATGGCTTGTTGAATGAATGAATAATATTAATCGATCAAGCTCCTTGAAGGCAAGGACGGTATTTATCTCTCAGAATCATAAGATCTCTCCATCCATGTTTGTCCCTAAGAAGTGTGAGATTTCCTATGGAAGAGCCCTGCTGACCCCTTCAGCCAGGACAGTCTGTGTCCCTTCCCAGCCTCCTCCCTCCCTTCCTCGGGAACTGGCCCATAACCCAGCTCCTGCCAGCCATGCCCTCCTCCTGGTCCCAGCCCACTTGTCCTGGCCTCCCAGGGGCTGGACAGGCTCCCTGCTCAGGCTCAGGGCAAGCCCCAGCTCCTGCCGCTCCCTCCAGCCACCTGGGTCTGCCCCCGACTGGCTGGTGTGTCATTCCAGTCTCTGAGCCTCGGTTTCCTCAGCTGCAAAACAAGGACAACCATTTTGATCACTTTTAGCTCATCTTTCGATTTAACGCCCAGATCCAGCTGGGTGGAGGCTGAGGACTTCCCATCTCAGCATCTCTCCCTGCGTCTCTGGGTCCCCAGGCTCCCGGGGGAAGCGGCGTGTCTCTTCAAGGCCACTAGATGGCACCCGCGGGTCACCCGTCTCCCTGCAGGCTGCCCTCGGGAGGAATCCCACCTCTGGGATTACGCCCCAAGGACCTCAGCCACCTTCCTCCTCCCACTGGCGGGAGCCCCTGAAAATTTGCCCGCTGGCAGAGGCAGGAGGTGCAGGGATTAGGGAAGGGTTTGGGGATCAGACAAATTTGCACTTGGGAGTTCCAAGCCGAGCTGTCCTCTTAGGGAATGTCCTGGATCTCTGCTTGGCAGTGAACTTGCTGAGTGACCCTGGGCATGTCCTGGGACCTCTTGGAGACTTCAGGTTCTTCCTCTGTGAAGCAGGATAACAAGTCTTTTCTCCTAGGCACCACGGAAACTGAATGAGACTGGGCACGTAAAATGTCCCTTCTGCCTCCTGGCGCGGAGCAAGTGTCAATGAGTACTATCTGTCACCAGTCATTAGTAGGACTTTGCAATTTAGTATCACACCTTAGAGCCTTCTCTGGAAAGAACCTTAGGCAGGATGCCCAGAGGTCTGCGTCTGCAATCAACTGTTCCTGCACTGTGTGACCTTTGGCAAGTCACTTCCTGTCTCTGGTCCTCTGTTTGGCCTCAGCCAAGCTCAAGAGGCTGGAAGTGTCATGGAAAAACAAGGGCTTGGGAATCAGACAGACTCGAGTGTGAACCCCGCCCCCTTCCCCTCTTCCCAGCTGTGAGGCCTTGGTCTCTCTGGGCGTGTATGCTAATTACCTGATTATTGTGATTATTTGTTCTAAATCTGTCTTCTTGGCTGTGTTGTAAATTCCGCAGGGCCAGGCCCATGTCTGTGTGGCTCATCTGCATAAACTCAACGCTCAGCTCAGCGTCTGGCACCAAGTCCTCAGTAAACAAGAGCTGTTATATCGGGTGGCTGTTACTGCCGACACTCTCGCTCAGCGACAGTAGCAGGCACTGTGTGCAGAGCTGTCCCTACGTTATGTTATCTTCAACAATCCTCAGGCTTTATCCCTGTTTTATAGATGAGGAAACTGAGGGCCAAGGAGGTTGGGTCCTTGCCCAAGTGACACAGCAGCACAGTAACAGGAACTGGGATTTGAACGTGAGCTCCTCAGCACTGTGGGCAGATGTAGCAAGATGAATAATGGCCCTCCGGAGATACACGCATCCCATCCCCCAGAACACCGTGAATGTCTGTCGCCTTACACGGCAAAGGGAATTCGCAGGTGTGATTAAGTTAAGCATCTCAAGATAAGGGCCTTATCCTGGATTATCCGGTGGCCCAATGTAATCCCAAGGATCCTTCTAGGAGGAGGCGGGAGTGTCAGAGTGGGAGGAAGGAGAGGAGACCACGGAAGCAGAAGGAGAAAGAGCATTTGAGGTGAGGACGAAGGCAGCATCCATGCTGGAAAAGACGGGGAAACCAGCCCTGCTCACGCTTTCAACCCAGCGAGATGGATTTTGGACTTCTGGCCTCCAGAGCGGTAAGGTAATAAATGCGCGTTGTTTTAAGCTACCAAGTTCATAGTAATTTGTTACAGAAGCAGTAGGAAGGTAATACACAGACAGTTGAGGTAATGTACGAAAGCACCCGGCATACAGTTGAAGCTCACTAAATGCTCTTTCCTTCCCAGCGCTAACCCTCTTTCCTCTTCCAGCTACAACAGAACGGCAGACGGGGCAGGGACCTCCAGGATAGTCTAGCTCAACGGGCCCATTTTGCAGACGTGATGCCTGAGGTCAGAGATAGGGAACCACTTGCCCCCATCATGCAGAGGTGAGTGGGGCCGGGAGCGTCTCCCGGGCAGGTCCTGGGGCTGCTCAGTCTGTTCTCGTGGGCTCTAGCACTGGGCAGCCTGGGGGAAATCATCTAGTCCACACCCAGTTCCCAAGTGAGGACACAAGCTCAGAGTTGCCCAAGAGATCGGCAACTGCACGCCAAGCTGCCAGGGTGTGTGCAGGCCCAGAGCCCCCGTGGGTCCTCCTGTCCAGAAGGCCCATCCCTCCCCCTCTTGAGCACGGCTCCTCCGTGTTTGTCCCCAGCAGGCAGGGCCAGCGGGGTCTGGGAAAGCCATGTCAGGGGCCAGCCCAGCTGTGGCGGAGGAATGGGGGAGAGCGGCTCCTTAGCAGCCTTCAGCCTGGGAAAACGCTGCAGCCTTCCTGTCCCCGCCCACCCTGCCCCTCCCAGGCGGCCCTGACCCCACAGCTGTGAGAAGTCCCCCTGGAGGCAGCGTCCAGTGGAGCTGGGAGGAAAGAGGGTCCAGGAAGGAGGAACTTGATTCCTGATCCCCGGCTGTTAGCGGCATTACCCTGGATTATCCTAAACTGAGCCTGGGGCCCTGGGCTTGTTGGAGGGACCAAGGAGTGCCACTGGCTTGCCCAGGCACCTGGACACACAGCTGGCACCATAACACCCAGCGACACCGTTCTTTACATGAAGCATTGACACCCACCGCTCAATTCTAACTACAGCCCTGCCAAGGTGAGGCTGCTATTGTCCCATTTTACAGATGAGAAAACTGAGGCTTGGAGAGAAGAAGGGACTTGCCAGGGTCAAGGTCCCATGGTGGCAGTGCTGGGACTCTGCTAACTCCATAAGCTCTCGTGGGATGACCCTGGACCTGACTCTGACGTGTTCTAGCCCTGACCTTGCTGTGGGACCTTACACAAACTCCTTCTCTGAGCCTCCGCTTTCTCATCTGTAAGTGGGCAGATAAGAACAGCGTCTAACTCGTGGGGGCACCGTGTGGAATAAATGAGTGAGCACTGTGCCCAGCGCATGGTAAACACCCCATGATTGCCTACCCGTACATATCACACGGCAGTCACTGGGTAACCGAAAATAATACTGAGCGTGCACCGTGTTCCAGAAACCCGACAGACACACGTCCCTGCCCTTGGAACTGACACTCTGGTTTGGGGGAAGACAGCCAATAAACACAATAAGGAAGCACATTAGAGAGGGTTAGAAAGTAGTAAGTGCAGGTGGGGTGAGAGGGATGTGGGCTGGGGGGCGGAGGCCATGCAGGAAGTGAGGGGGTGGCCACGTGGGCCCCGGGGAGTGAGGGTGGGGAGCATGCCAGGCAGAGGGAAGAGTGAGCAAGGTTGGGGCCTGGCATGTTCAAACAGCACCAAAGGGGCCAGTGTGGCCCCAGCTGGGGAGAGGTGGGCCTGGGGCTGTGGCAGGGGGAGAAACTAGAGAGATGGGGGGAGGGGCAGAGCCTGCCTGTCCCTCAGCGAATGGGACATTTTGTTCTTCTGGCCCAGATCCGGGGAGTCCCCAGGGGCACACTCTGGGATTGCCCTTGCTAAAGGCCTCTCCAGCTGAGGTCCCTTCCCACCATGTGTGGCAGAAGCTGTGCTGTCTGCGGCTCTGGTGGTGGGACGCAGGGCCCCCCATTGAGGGGGTGCATGCAGTGTTGAGTGTGTGTGTGAGTGTGGGCCCGTACCAGTCTTTTTCCTGGTTGTCTTGCTCCCTAGGGCTTCCATTCCAAGCGTGGACTTTGGGGTACAATAAGCGACTATTCACTGCCCCACCTCCAGGGTCGCCCTGGGGGAGCAAGCAGGATGTCCACGGCAGTTCTGTAGCTGATGCTGTCAGCTCCTCGGTTTCATTCAAGGGGAAGGAACATCCGCCATCCACCCACAGCCTGCCCTTCTGTCCATCCACCTCTCTATCTGCCTGCCCACCTACCCAGTGACTCCACCCACAGATCCACCTATCCATCCACTGGGCTGAACAACCACCAGTCTTTCTGTATGGTTGCTATGGGTCCATCCTCCCATCCATCCATCCATCCATCCAATCATCGATCCATCCTGCCATCCATCCATCCATCCATCTAATCATCCATCAATCCATCCATCCATCCATTATACACACTTTCTCATCCACCTATTGTTCTGCCCCCAAATTTATCTCTCTGCCTGTTCATTGGTCCAGCCATCCATCCATCCACCCATCCATCTTCCTCCCATCCATCCATCTCTCCACCCCACTTCCCACTTCTCTTCCAACCAGCTTGTTGGCCTGTCTGTTGGTCCATCCCCCCATTCATGGGACATTTATGGAGGCCCTTCCTGTGTGCTCAGCGCTGTAATAACATCTGTAGTAATAGCATCCCATCACAGAACATTTGTTTTATGCCAAGCACTTTGCCTGCATTCTCATTTAATCCTCACATCAACCTACCCCTATTTGACAAATGAGGAGAAAATGCTAGACAATTGCAAATAGACAGTTGTCCAAATGCTTAATTGTAATAGCAACTTTGCGAGGTAGACACCATCACCATTGTGCAAAGGCAGAAACCGGCAGGGCCGTTTGCCTGGAGGCCTAGCACTGTGGAAGGGCAGCCAGGCTTTGACCCCGAGCTCTGCACTCCTTCCCTCTGACCCCCACTGCCCGAGCTGCAGCCTGGGCATCGAGGACCCGGTTTCCAGTCCTGGCCCCTGCTGAGTCAGGCTTGGGCCTCCGTTTCCTTGCCTGCGGGCTGGGGAGTGGCTTTAAACACGCCAGGATCTCTGCAGCCCGTCCTTCCTTTCTCCCTGCCTCCTCCTCATGAAGAGCCGGGAGCGTCTCGCAGAGGAGCTGGGCCGGGTGAGCTCTGAGTCTCAGACACAGCTTGGCCCAGAGTGGACCCACGCGTGGCGCCATTTCACTCACTCGCTCAACAGATACCCTTCCCTGAGTGTGCACCATGTCAGAGCCCAGCCCTGGGGACCCAGGGCCAAGCAGCACACAGCCAGGGGGAAGAGGGCAGGAAGGGGAGAGTCACATCTGCCACCAGCCTGCGGTGGGACCTCACTGTTTCCCTCAGTTTTCTCATCTGCGCAGTGGGCTAGTAATACCCACCTCAGGGGGTCAAATGAAGTAAATGTGAACACACCCAACACCCCTCTGCTCTCCCTTCCCGCCAGGAAGCAGCAGGGTTGGACTTGAGTGGAGGTCCCCAAGGCAGACTGGTGGGGGGGCCCTGGGCAGGACCCCTCTGGAACCGCATGCATGTGGTGTGTGCGCGTGCAATCTTCCCCCAGAAGGTCCTTATCTGTCATCAGATCCTGGAGGGGTCCATGACCTCGTTACTAATGACGATGAAAAGTGTTTACTGAGCGCTGACGCTGAGTCAGAGCAGTGCGGGGCTCTTAGCACACCTTCCCTCAGTTAACCTCAGCAGACAGCAGATCCAATAGCGGTGGAGCTCAGGCATTCCGGAGCCTCAGCATCTGGGGTCCAGTCCTGGCCCCATTACTTCCCAGCTGGGTGACCTTGGGCAGGTTGCCTAACCACTCTGTGCCTCAGTTTCTTCAGACCTAAATAAGGATGACACCAGCATCTGCTTCCTAAGGTTGCTGGAGGATTAATCACAGGTACAGAGCGTAGAACCATGCCTGTCCCTGAGTAATGCTCAATGAGTATCTGCCAACGTGGATGAGGAGATGGAGGCTCCGAGGGGTAAAGGAACTTGTCTGGGGTCAAGCAGCCAGGAGAGCCCGGATGCCGATACACGGGAGCCCTTGTACATGCTCAGTGTGTGTCCTCGAGAGGACCCTGACCCGAGCTCCACCCCGGTTCTGGCATCCAGGCCCCTAGATTTTATTCTTGTCTGATCCAGACAAAGTGGGAGGCTGGCCTGGCTGGTCTGTGACGTTTCCTGCCATTTCTGACCCTGGGGGCTTCTCTGTGGGCGTCGTCATTGAGGGGGCGCTGACCCGGCAGGCTGACCACCCCCGCCCCAGAGAAGCTGGGACAGGAGAGAGCCGGGGAGCAAGAGCACGTGCAGCCCCTGAACGTGTGCGCAGCCCTGCCCCTCCCCAGCCGCCCACGGGGTGCAGCTCCCAGGGCTCCCTGCATGGGCACCCCCGCAGGCGCTGCTCCCTCCGGGTGCCGTGTGACACCAGGGGGTGGCGTGGGAGGGAGGAGGAGATGAGCTCCGGCTGACTGACAGCTTTCCCTCTGGGGAACGCAGGGAGCCCCCGGGGCTGCAGCCCTCAGAGCTTTGAACAGACTAGAAAACCGCTGTGCTCTGCTGGGTCACTCCCCAGCTTAGTGTGAGCTGGGCAAGCATCTGTCTCTGGGCCTCAGTTTGCTCATCCACAGAATGGGGCAACAATTGCTCCTCTATCCTCCGGCCGTGGTGACAGTGACAGTAGGACATGTATGTGAAAACACCTAGCAGACGCTCGATTCCGCCACTTACTTCCCACCCCTGTTCCCCTGTGGAGGCTGAGGGGGTCTCAGGCCTGACATGAGAAGTGGTGTCCTTTGGCATCTTGTTGCAGGGACAGGAGTTTAGCTGTGGCAATGGCTGGAGGCCCGGGGTGGACTCGGGTGTCCTGTGTGGTGAAGAAACCCGGGTTCTTGACATCAGGGCAACTGCTGAGGACCACTCGCTCTGCCAGCCCAGGCTCAGTGCATGAGGTCCTCAGCCCGCGCCAGGCCTCCGTCTGCCCTTCCATCAGTGGGGTCCCCGAGACCCCCGCCCGCTGTAACATCCTGTGATCCAGGTGGCGTCTCAAAGCCTACAGGGCTGCGGAGTCTATAGGGCAAAACTTGGGGCTGGGGAGGGTGAAGTTGGGGGGCCTCCTCCCCACCCTGCGCATTTGCTCGTTCGACACTCCTTCAACAAACACCCATCGGGCACCGACTGTGTGCCAGGTTCTGGGTGCTGGGGACCCAGCAATGAACGAGGCCACTACCTGCTGGAGCTGATGTTCTGGTGGGGCCGTTGGACTCCAGACAGCAGGGAACGATGAGAACAATGAAGGAAAACCAAGCATCAGGAGGAGATGTGGGGTCACTGGGGTGCTCATTAGGTAGGAGGGTCAGAGAAGGCCTCTTCCTGGGGGAGACATTTGAGCAGGACCCTGACAGCCACAGGGCTGGGGAGGGAGAGCATTCTTTGGGATCACCGCTCTGAGACCCCTGCCCTCCAGGGTAGCCGGCAACTTGAACTTAGAAGATGGGCAAGAGCACGCCCTTGAAACCCTGAGTCCAGCTGAAGAGCCTTCAAGCAGTACGGGGCCACCTGGTGCAGCCCCCTCGGTTCACACAGCCCACCTTGCAGATGAAGAAGGTGAGGCTCAGAGAGGGGCCGTGACCTCCCCAGGACTCCCAGCCACGCCGTGTACCTCAATCCCAAGCACACCCTTTCCGATTTGCCATCCTACGGCTCTTTTTCAAAATGATGTTTGTGAAAATTAGTCTCAGTAAAGACAGCTAAAAAGGATGGGTTGGGGATGTTTTTAGCTGCCTGTAAGCCAGATAAAAGGTTCTGTTGTTGCAAAAATGCTTTTCTTGTGTATGCTATAAGCATCCATTAATTTCAGAAATTATCCAGCCTCACTAAGCAGAAATGATGGGTGGCTTTTTGGATTTTGAGATGAAGATGGGTTTTTGTGTGCGTGCTGTGGATGATGGTTTATTTATGACAGGAATCTTTTCCTGCCTTCAGTGTAATATCTTACATTTCAAAGAGGCAGGGACCATTTCTTTTGGATCCACGCAGCCCTGGCAGAGTAGGTGCACCATTAGCATTTACTGAAGAGGAGGTTTTCCTGGGTGGCTACAACTGTGCGATCCTCTGTCTTCACATGTAGGTGGATAGGAATATAGTGTGCGTGTTGAGTGAATGAATTTGGGCCAGCAAAGGCATGACTTCAAGCTGCAAGTAGCCAAGAACCACCAGTTTGTGATCTCTGACTAAGGTAAAGAGAAGTGGTATTTTTAGGGGAGGATCACAAGGTGAGTAAATAGCTGAAAAGTTGGCAAAAGAAATTCCAAATTTGGGTTCCCATGCTCTGAGAATAATGCCAATGCCCGCCCTGCAGAGCTAAGATGCAGTCACCTCAAAGCTAGAAGGGGCCTGTATTAGTTTTCACCAGGTCATACTGGTGCGAAAGGTCAGCAAATTGGTTTCATTCACTGCTATGTCCTTGCAGTTTCTTGCAGCAATAAATACTTATTTCTCACCCCCGTTGCGTGTCCGTGGCGGGGAGAACAGTCAACGACTGCTGCGAGCTCGGGTCCAGGCTGTGGTCAGGGTCAGGCCTGCCCCGTGTCCCTCATGCCAGGGCCCAGGCGGAACAGGGTGGCAGAGGGCAGGAGCACAAGAAGGCGGGGGAAAGTGAGTGGTGAAGCCACGTGTATGTCTGGAAGAATAAACAGATACACAGGCCCACATTTGGGGGGTCAAATACAATCACATGGCCAAGCTAGCCTCGACGGGCAGAGCTAGTAATAAATATTTGCTAAACAAAGACGCACTTTGCTACCAGAATTTAGGGAACTGTGCGTCCAGTAGATTTAAACTGTTCTTAGAAGAGCCTCGGGGTTCCTCTCCAACCACCTTTGGCCACAGCGAGTGCGGGGAGCAGGGCAGACAAGTAGATGGTCT
>JAQIFY010001302.1:0-14290 GCA_028533085.1 Varecia variegata | reverse complement strand
TGTAACACTTTGGAGATAATTTATTCTTGATTTTGTCTCACCTCCACATTTGCTGAGACAGACTTATACATTCCTGCTGGCGCAACGTGATGGGAGGGCACAGTATCCTATAGAGATACACGTTTGGGTACTAGGAAGAAGTATTCTGATGCTAAAGAAAATAAAACAACAGTATTTTAACAACATACCTCATTCATTCCTTGGCAATTCAACAGGAATGTGCATAACTTTTGATCTGAGGATTAGCAAGGCAAAGACAAGCCTTTGTCTTTGAGAAGTTCAAAATCTAGTTGAAGTAACAAGGGACCCTAGAGGAGAAGAGTTTCTAAACCCAGAGTGTTCTAATTACCTATGGAACCCTCATCCCATGGCTTAACATCTCACCATTGGCCTCTGTGTGGCTTGAAAGCATCTTTGAAGAATGAAGTCTGCCTCTACTCTTTCTTTAATAGATCACTATTAAGATAGTGTTCAAACATCAATTTAGGCATAGAAAATGTGTGGGGATACTCAGGTCACAGGTGGTCCAAATATAAAATGTTTAATATTTACAAATGCTTATAAAACACAACTTAACTTGCAGCTCTACTCAGGCGGTACAAAGGCAATATATGTAACCTAAATGTATCCCTGTAATATTTTGGAAACAAAACCCACAACTTAAAATATCCTTGAGATACATAAGGGCTGAGTATAAGCCCACAGATTCCTTCATGAATCCATAGATTCATGTTTAAGAAATATTCATCTATGGAATATAAATTAACATATAATAGTAAAGCTCTCAATAAGATAAGCAGTGAGAAAAATATGGGAATGGATCAGTGTGACTAGGACATTGAAAATCTTCTGGGTCAACTGTTGAAAATATTTTCAGAAGAATTTAATCACTAAATACTTTTTAAACTTTATCGTCATAGACGGCTCTCAGGTGGTTTTAAGGAAGAAATGTTATTTGGTGGATACTCTTTGTCAGAAATATTACAGTTTTCCCGGAAATTGTATACGTTCTGAAACACTGCATTACAAATGCCACTCTATAAATGAAAGCTCTGTGTGCTGTTGAATTACTATTTTTGAGACCTCGGTTTTTCTAATTCCTCACCAAGAGAGGTTGAGTTGGTACTTCCATTAGGCCACAGCAGGTCTCTGAGACTACAAGTTAAACTCATTAAGGCTCTGGAACACAAATGTTTAATTTCTGGTTTCTTAATTGCCAATTTCAACTTCTTTATTGCCAGTTACCTGGAGCCCCACATTTCATTTCCAGAATGGCTCTCTGAGTCACCTGTTTCCTAAACACTGGAACATCCCTGAACAAGAAATGCTATCATGTAAAGAAAATAGCAAATAGAATCTGACAAACGACTCATGTTGCCTAGCATAAAGAACCTGCTGTGCCTAATTGTGCTTACTTGAAGTAATTATGGCAACTGGCTGACAAACTTCAATGCATTAAAGAAGTGAGCATGAAGCCTGACCCCATTCTTATACTGGTATCTGAATATGTGTATGTATGCATTTGCATGCATGTTTATATGCATATACATTGTTTTTTGGTATCCATGGAGGATTGGTTCCAGGCCTCCCAAGGATGGCAAAATCCATGGATGCTTAAATCCTTTATATAACATGGTGTAGTATTTTCATATAATCTATACTATCCTACCATATACTTTAAATCATCTCTATATTACTTGTAATACCTAATACAATGTAAGTGCTATGTAAATAGTTGTTATGCTGTATTGCTTAGAAAATAATGATAGGGGAAAAAAGTCCGTACACGTTCAGTACAGATGCAAAACCATCCTTCCCCCCCACCAGATATTTCTCATCTGCAGTTGGTTGAATCCACAGATGCTGGAACCCACTTACACAGAGGGCTTACTGTATCTATATATTTATATAATGCTGATTCCAACATCAAGTGAACTTGCAACAAGTTGAGCGAATTAACTCTTGACGGGTTTAATGCTGATTAGTGATTTGGATTCTGTACATCTACTTCTATTTCATAACTTATTCACCCTTTCATGCAAAACAGTGCAGAAACAAGAAGCAACATTTAAATGCAATGAATGGAGACAGAGTATATTATAAAAATGTTCAGTGAAAAACTGAAGCGAAATGGAAAATCATACTGCTTACAGAAGTTTTTAATGATCAGTCGACCTACATTAATATTAGCACAGAAAAAAATGTAACATTCATACCCACACAACTGTGGGTTGTGCATGGAAAGCTGCCCATGGGAAGTATCTGAGACCAACTCTACCCTCAGGCCCGGGTCCTTGCTTATCTGTCTAATCTGGGTCTCATTATTTCCCCTGTGTTCTCAACACTGCCCACCCCCTACACCCCCCACCCCCGCCCTGCCCTCCTCCCCTCACAGGCACAGTGAGCTTCCTGCAGGTACCCAAATGCTGTGTGCTCTTCCATCCAGGGGCCTTTGCAAATACCGTTTCTTTTGCCTTAAGTGCTCTCCAGTCCTCACTGCTTCATTTGGCTAAATTTGAGTGATTCTTCATAGCTTAGATTAGAAAAAATGTCCATTCTGGGCTTTTTCTTCACCTCCCTGCTCTTTATTAACCCACCCTCAGCACACCTGAAGTGAAGGGTCACTCCTATGTTGGCCCACACCACTGTGGATGTACCCTTATCATAGCACCTAACCACTGCCTCATACACTGTCTATACTCCACCTTCCTCCGGAAACCCATCTGAGGAGGGAGAGATCACACACATCTCCTCAACTATTAACCACGCTTGGCACACTTTCAGAGCACAATGACCATTTGCTGAATGATGAAAGAATCAATAACTGGATGCCAACACTATTTCCTTTTTCACTCCTTCTAATGTTTGTTCTTGGAAAGACTTATACAGTTTGCACTTCAATTTTAGCAATTTCCATTGATTACCCTGAGATCCACCCTTGTCTATGTTTAGAGCGTAAGTTTTGGTTCTGATATCTTCTGCATTGGATGTCCTATTTCTCTCTCAGTGTTGAAAGCCATGCTAGATCAGCATGGACTCCAATACTCTAGTCCCTTGGGCCACTTTTGCCCCCAATATGGTGATGTTTTCTTGAAGTACTGTGTAGACTTGCTATGGTAAATGCGACATTTGAAATCAAGATGAAATATTCAAGACAGATGCATTTTAAAAGAACAGAACACTCTATTTTTTCAAAAAAAAAATAAAGAACAATCTTCAGTGAGAGATCTAAGGATTTGTTGAGTAACATAAAAATAGGAATCACTGTTTATACATACAAACAAATTACACATATTTTCTCTTTACAAAAGTAGGATTATACTATTAGTAGTACTGTGCACTTTTACTTACTATGTTCTGGAAATCTCTATAGGTCAGTGCCTGCGGTCTTCTCTCTTTAAAAACTTCATAGAATTCTGTTAAAAGGATGTACTGTGTGTTTTTAAAACCATTTCATCATTAATGTACATTTGGGTTGTTTCTGAGTTTTTTTTGTTTGTTTGTTTTTTATTAAAGTCCATGTTGCAGTGAAGATCCTTGTCTCTACCTTCATACATTATCTTTACTATTCCAATAGTGTGGATTCCTAAAAAGTAGGATTGTTGAATAATAACAAACGAACATTTGTATTTTACTATATACTGCCAAATAGTACTCCGAAAAGACTGTATCATATTATACTTCCATAATGTATGAGATCTCCTAGTTCTTACATCACCACTAGCACTGGCTCTTCCCAACTAGTTAGTTGACAACTTGATTTGTGAAAAAGCAATTTTGTGCTTTTCAACGCCACGGCCCTGCTTCGGCTCCACTGCCCTGGCTTCTAGCTCAGGGCTCCTGCTAAGCTAGTGCAGCCTTCATCTCCCTTCAGCTGCCATCATGATCAGGGACCTCGTCGGCCACGATGAGGTCTGTTTTTTATGAAAGATAAATCTTTCAATTCTTTCTACAGTAAATGTTCAGCTTTAAAATTTTCTAGTCAATTTTGATAATGTGTAGTGTCCTAGAAATTTGCATATTTAAATAAAAATCTAAACTATTATAGCATATTATATATTTTAAAGTGAGCATTATTATTCATACATATATGTATATCCTTTTTTCCTTTATTTTCTCTTCATAGATTTACTTGATAAAAAAACTAAAGCTTGGAGTAGTCGGTAAGTGTTTTCCCCAGATTACATAACTAGTAAGTGGTAGAATCTAGATCCTTCTGTAGGCCATGTGACTACAGGGCTCCTCCTGAACCATTGTATTATGCTGTGTTTGAGGGAGCAGTCTCATTGTAGTTATTTTATTGTATGTCCACTTGATGTATCAGAAACCTAGGGGTTTGCATTAAATATCTTGCTGCTTTTAAAAATCTTCTCATTGTGTTTTTAGTAATTTTGGTTTATATATTTCAATGGCATGCTATTCAGCACATAAAACTTGACATTTGACTTTCTTAGAGATTTGTAACTTTTTCATTATAAAACACTTCTTTTCCCCATTTAATAATTTTTTCCCTGAGATATATTTTACCCATACAGTCACCCCTGTTCAAATGTATTTATTTTTGCCTGGTACTTATTTCTAACTTCTCTGCTCTTCTAAATTACAAGTGATGCTTGTTGATTTCTTCCGCTGAGAATCTTTGTCTTCTGAAAGCTTTAGATTTTTATTATCTACTTTTATGTTTTCTGTTTTTAATGCTTCTTTGCTCTTACTTTGCTTTTACTTCTCAGCTTCTAGATCTATTTCCTTCAATTATCTGGGAATTTTACATGCTAATTTTTCCTTTACAAATTTTTACTATTCAATTACATTCTAATGCCAGTGAGTCTAATAGTATAGAATTGTACAGAACAAACACAGACTTACCTCTTACCCTGCCCCTGATCCTTCCATTTTCATGCATAATCCTGTGAATAGTTACGCATGCTTGATCAGTCCCTTTTCTTGCATTTTACTGCCATTTATAAACACACTTCTCTCTTTTTTCCCTTGTCAACAATGTTATAAAATACTACACCTATTTTGCAGAGGCTCACTCGTTCCCTTAGCAAATATTTCCTGACTAGGAAATACTTCCATATTAGTAGATTATATATAAACCACATTCTTTTTAAGGAAACAAATAATTAATTGTATGAATATCTCATACTTAATTTAAACATTACCTTTTTTGGGTGGCATTAAAGTTTACATTTTTTTCTATTACACACAATTCTACAATAAGCATGTTGACTATGTAAGTTTACTCATGTGCAGTAGTCAGGATCGGCTTCATACACATGTGATCCATGCAGTTGTAAAAGGCATCACACTCAAAAGAGCTCCTTCTTTGGTTTGATGCTCTGCTGTCACTGTCTTGGAATTCTTAACAAGTTTTAAACAAGGGTTCTGCACTTTCCTTTCGTACTGAGTCCTTAAATTTATATAACCATTCATGAGACCATACAGTCTTTCTGTAAGATTGGAAAAAAAATATCAGGTCAAGGGATATGTGCATTTACATTGATAGTTTTTTTCTGGCTGCCTTCTTTCCTCACACTGCCTAGCTACAGAATGTGAGATAGTTATGTTTCTCTTCACTTTCTTCTACTTAAGTTAAAATTATTTTGCCAATATAATGAATGAAAAATATTTCATTGTTAGTTTGGTTTGTTTCCCCTAAATAGTGGTGAAGCTGAGATCTTAAGACAATTTGTTTTGTTTTTGACCCCTGTGCCTTTATCTTTTTTTTTTTTTTTTTTTTTTTGCATTTGGAGTATTTCTCACCTTGTGACATTTGGTGAGAGGAAGAAGCTCTCTCCCACTGGAGGAGGTGGGAATTCCAGCCCACTGTGTGCATAGCCCAGTGTGACGTGGTTGGTGATGGAGCAATGTTGTGCGGGGCAAATAGAAAGACATTGGATGTCGGGATCAAATCTGCTTTTGGATGACTTCTTTCATCTTTCTGAGCCTCAGTTTTCTCATCTGTCAAATTGGAATACTTATCGTCCAGACCTCCTAGGGCTGTTGTAAGGAGTAAATAAAATAAATTATGTATGGTGCTGGCTCTACCTTGAGGCCCATGAGCTTAAGCAACCTTTCCCTCTCCAGCTCTTAAAATGGCTAAAATTCTTACTGCTCTTGTATTAATAAAATATGATGGCAGAGCAAATATACAGCCATCTTAGAAGTAAACACAATTGGTGATACAATTTTATTTTTACCTGTGAGGATATTTATAGGCTTTTGGAAGTATTTATCTTCCAATTAGAAAAGGATTATAACCCAGCAAGTTATAAAACCTTTTCAAAGAAGAGCTGGAGGGGGCCCAGGAAACTGCATTTTGAAAAGTACTCCAGTTGATAATAATACAAGTGCTTTATGCACCACACTTGAGAAACACTGTCCTGGGGAGGCAAGCTAAAGCTAACTTTGTCTGGTCCCGTTTAATGAAAGGAAAGTTGCGAAACAGGTAATTGCTTTCAAGCTACTCTATTTTGCCTGTCCAGGTACATCAGCAGATCTTCCTACCTCTCCCAACCAACTGTCTTCCTCCCAGTCCTCCCCACACGTGCACTTCATATATTCCAGATTTTGCACCTCCATGCCTTTGCTTATACTGTTTTCTCTCCTGCAATGTCACATCCTCTATTTCTCCTTCAGGTGAGCTCTAATCCATGCTCTAAAACCTACATTCCCTCTGTTGTTAACCGGGGGATGTGAACTTGGAGGTGCCGGCTGCCCCATCCAAGCACAATCCAAAGCTTTTCTCTTTGTGTTTTCACAGTGCACACCACCTTTCTGTGAATTGGAATTTTTGTTTACATGTCTCTATGTCTCAGGATTAATATGTGGCTCCTTGAGGCCAGAGACCACAGCTTGTTCATCTTTGCATTTCCAGCATCTGGTGCAGAAGCTTCCCGCTGGTACATAGTCTTCATCTAACTGTGTTGGCCTGGTTGTGTTCACGCCTCCATTTTCTGCTTCCATGTTAGGGTACACTCTGGGTTTTTCTCCTGATGCTTTGGTTACTCCATCAGTGGTTTCTCATTCTCTCCTCAATGCTTGGATGGTGACAAGCCTGTTCCCACCATAGGGACTTTAGATCTGCTGTTCCCTTTGTCAGGAAAGTTCTGCCCATCGATCTTCAGTAACTTATTTCTTCCTGTTATTCAATTCAGTCTCTGCTCAAATGGCCCCTCCACAGAAAGGCCTTTCCCAGTCATCCATTCCAAAGTGGTCACTACCCTGTAAGTCACTCTTTTCCTTTGGCTTGATTAATTTTCCTCATAGTACTCCTCATCATCGGAAATTCTCCTGTGCATATATTTACTTCTTTACTTTCTCATGTAGACATAGAGCTGCCAGTAGCCAGGCGAGAAAATAACAATGGCTTATTCGCTTTTGTAAAGTTGGCATAACATAAGGCGCTGGCACAGATAGGGGATCACTGCCTTTTGTTGAATCAGTAATGTTTGCTTTCTTATGGACAGAAAGCCATGGAGTCGCCAAGTCACCAAGATGGTTGTAGTGGACACTATTGAGGGCCAGTCATGCTTCCCTTTACTACCGCCCATTCCCCCATCTTCTGTTACTGTGGCCTGTTGAGACTCACAGCTGCCCCTTCTCTGTGGGCATGGACCACCCAGAATAGGAGATGATGCATCTCGTCTTCTGAAGCTGCCACAGCTAACGACTGCTGAGGTGGATGTGCAAAAGACCAGCCCCTTTGCCTCCAGGCAGGGACATCTTTGCAGTGTGACTTATGCCACCCCTCTGTCGGATAGGTTAGATTCTGGACTGAGATCACATCTGTACTCTGTTCCTTCCCCTACCCCTACATTACCCTTTTTTCTTCCCTTTCTTACAGATTTCTCTTGAAAGTTCTCCCTCAAAAACTCATTTGTGTCTGAATCTCTGTCTCAGGCTCTGCTTCTAAAGCGCTTAACCCAAGGCCATGGTTTTCCTTAGGGGAATATAAGACCAAGAATCTGTGCCTTTATTCCTAAGGGGGTTAGAAAGTAGAGAGCTCTGGCCACAGATATGTGAGGAAGACTACCACGATGTAAAACAGTGATAGATTTAAGATTTGATTTTATTAATGTCTTATTGGTCAAATTCCCTAACATAAAATAAAGCAAATTTGATTCACACAGTTATAACGTTGTCCTCTAGTATCAATTGTCAGACTGATGGGTGATTTCCTGATTGTGTGCTGAAGACCTTCATTAGTTTATTTAATAAACACTACATGTCAGGCACCATGTTAGGTAATGGGGTTTCAACAGTGAACAAGACTGACTCCTGACAGATCAACACGCCATCAGTGGTACCCACCTCACCTCTGTGCTTCCAGCATTGTAGCTATGAGTCCAGGCTGTGGGGTCGGACAGCACTGGCTCTGAATATTGGCTCAGATACTTCCCAGCAAGGGGACCCTAGACATGTCCTTTAACTTCTTGAGTCTCTGTTTCTCATCTAAAAAAATATACCTGCTTTACATACTATTGATTCAACCACCCAGACAGGTATTTAATAAGTGTTTATTGGATGCTAGCAAATAATAGTATCATGGAAGAGTATTTGTCCCTAAAAATGTATGATTCATCTATTAGTGTGGTAATCTCTTTTGGTTCCTAACAAATCAAGAAATCTATATTTGATCAAGGGATAGAACATAGGAGAGAAGAATAACATGAAATATCAATAGATTGAACTTAATGTAACCAAATATATAAATTGACTCAAAAGCAGACACCATTGTATACTCATTGTAATACTGATTACAGTATTAGGTGTTAATATTTAAAGAAAATTTATAACAGGAAAATAATTAAGATTAAAAAATAATTATCTGTTTCTTCTGAAAATTAAAAAAGAAATCAGTCTCTATTTTAATAGTGGCCTCCAGAAACTACTTAGTTCCCAAGAGAGGGTAATTTGTAATGATCTAAAGTCTATCTTGGCAGGGGCCTGGAAAGTAAGGAACTTGAGCCTCCCTTTCTTCTCTTTCTGGAATGGAAACTACAGGTAGGGATTAAATCATTGGTTCAGACAAATCGTACTTTACATATTGGCCAAGGCCCTGAAATGATGCTGTGAATCAATGCTTTCCCTATCAATTCCTATTTTAATTGTGTGAGGGAGCTAGTGTTTAAGTAAAGGAAAAAATGTTTTCTTAAAGCTCAGATAAATCAATGCTCCTTTTTGTTTGCAATGAGAACAACCTTTGCTATTCCATTCTTCTTGACTTACAACTTGTCATTTATGGATTATCTAAATGTGCGCCCCAGGGATGATCCAGCTGGACTCTGCCCCAGAAACAGGAAAAAACAGCTTTTCAAAAGGCAATTTGACCCCAAACCGGGGACAGGCAGCAGCGGGGGCTTCTTGGTCCAGGTGCATGTGCCTCACACAACCTGTTTCCTGCAGGTGGTGCTCCAGGGGTTCCCCCCCCAACAATTCCACAGAAAGCTGTGGTTTTCCTAAAAAGAAGAGGTTGAAATTGAGAGGACTCTTCTGCTCTCAGAAGATAAAACATTCTGTTAATACACATATCTTGCCTCCCTGTCCTGATTTCCAGATTCAAGAGTTTGTCCTAATTTGCAAGGCATAATTTTTCTTTCCTCAGGCAGGGGTCCACTCTCAACATGCCCTGCCCACCTACAGGCAACCTGTGCTAGTTACCTCGGACATAATGACTCTGCCGTGGTCCCTAGTTAGGCCTGAGCCTTCAACACCTACAAGGCAGCTGTGCGCAGACTTCACTCCCTGAGAAGGGCAAGTCTCTGTGTTTTTCTTTGAGGGCTCTTGTCCTGAGGGAGCAGCTTCTTCTTCTGCCCCTTTGGCTTTGCAACAGATAAAGAGCTGAGTAGTTGCAGAACAGAGACTATAGCAGTAACCAGGGCCAGTGAGTTATTTAACTCAGGAGGCCAACTGTGGTTCTTCAAGTTGGAATAAATTCCTATAACTTTTAACAGGTATTCTAGTGTTTTGCTGCCTTTGGTCTTGCCTAGCAGAACATCCTTGAAATTAAAAACAGTAGATTTCCATTTATTCTTGGGAAAGTTAGAACCCTGGGGATCCTACTTTATGAATTTTTTTTTTCTCTTCTCTATAATGGAGCCTTTTTTGATTTTAGGCTGTGTTCCCATGAAGTTAATTACAAATATTGTTTGTTCACTTACCTCATTATATGAAAAAATCTCTTTCATATCTGCCTCCCCTTTCTCCCCACCAAGGCTGCAAATTGTTTGAGAGCAAGGGTCAGACCTGCTTTTTTATTCATCCCTCTTAATCCCCAAACCCTAGCATACTGGACAGAACAGACTCTCTTTCCTTATTGTTGAATGAATTTATAAGGGAAGGAAGGAAGATCAGTTTTTGAGTAATTACTATGTTATGTGCATAGCTCTGAGAAGCACAAAGGAAAGTCAAACTAAAACTAGCTTTATATATTTCCTGAGGGCATACTATATTTCTGGCTCATAAATGATTTGCATGTGATTTATCCATTTATTAATACACCATTTTAAAGAAAGTTCTATTATTTTCCCCTTTTTGAGGATCAGAAAGCCGAAGCCCTGAGCTAGGATGTTAAGATTAAGTGAACTATTGGGACTGAAAGACCAGTTGTAGAGATAGGGGCAGGAGGCCTCTGTGAGTGGGCAAAGGAGAAGAAAAAGAAATGGCAGTAGGTTGTAGACAACAAACAAAGGCAGAAATTGTCGCATTGTATAAAATAGCAAGCCCCTTCGATATGCTGCTGATAAGAAAGGCACTTTAAATATAAAGATACAACAGATTAAAATTAAAAGATTGGAAAATATATACAATGCTGATACTAATCAAAAGGAAGCTGGAATGGCTATATTAATATGAGACAAAGTATATTTTAGAGCAAAAGATACTGCCATGGAGAAAGAGGCTCGTTTCATAATGATAAAGGGTCAGTTAATAAAGAGAATGTAATAATCCTAAACTTTTATGCACCTAATAAAAACGCCAAATATATTAAGCAAAAACTGATAGAACTGAAAGGAGAAATTTACAAATTCACAATTACTTTCAAAGCAATTTTTAACTCCCTTTCTCAAAATTTTTAGGACAAGTAGAAAGTCAGTGAGAATATGAAAGACTGAAGAACATGGCCAATGGACCAGATCTAATTTGCTTTTTTTATAATTTTCTTTCTTTTTCTTATTTCAAAATATTAAGGGGGTAAAAATGTTTTAGGTTACATTGATCACTTTTGTAATGCTTGAATTCTGGCTAAAGGTCTGCCTGTTACCCAAATAGTGTTCATAGTACCCGTTAGATAGGTTTTTGCTCCTCTCCTTCTCCCCCTTCCCCCCGGTTGATTTCCACTGAGTTTTATTTCCCTCTGTGTACATAAGTGATCATCGGTTAGTTCCAATTTAACAGTGAGTACATGTGGTGTTTGTTTTCCCATTCTTGAGACATTTCACCTGGGAGAATGGTCTCCAGTTCCATCCATATTGTTGCAAAAGATATTAATTCATCTTTTTTATGACTGAGTAGTACTCCATGATATTCACATACCACATTTTATTAATCCACTCATCAAGTGAAGGGCACTTGGGTTGATTTCACATCTTTACAATTATGAATTGTGCTGCAGTAAACATTTGAGTGCAGGTCTAATTTACATTTATAAAATACTCTATCCAACAACAGAAGAACAGAAAGTCTTCAAGTGCACATAGCCAGATTTTGGGCCATGAAACAAGTCTCAATGAATTTTTTAAAATTCAAAGCATACAAAGACCACAATAGAATTAATCAGAAATACATAATTCAAAGATTTCTGGGAAATTCCCAAATATTCAGAAAATAAAGGAAAATTTATAGCAGTAAATGTTTATCTTAGAAATGAAAAGAGGTCTCAATTCAGTAACCTCAGTTTCCACTTTAAGAAATCAGAAAAAAAAAAGCAAATCAGACCCAAAACGAGCAGAAGGAAGGAAATAATGAAGACAAGAATGGAAAGCAATAAAATAAAGACAGAAAAACAATAGAGAAAAATCAATGAAATTAAAATCTAATTCCTTGAGATCATTATAATTGATAAATCTGTGTCTAGATCAACCATGAAAAAAAGAGAGAAAATACACAAATTATCAATATCAGAAATGAAAGAGGAGACATTATCACAGATCATATTAAGTATATTAAAAGGATAACAAGTAAATATTATTAACAACTTTATGCCATTAAATTTGACAATGTAATTGAAATGTACAGATTTCTTGAAAGACACAGCTTGCCAAAACTCACTCAAAAGGAATATATAACCATGGTACCTCTATATCTATTAAAGAAATGAAAGCTTCAATTGAAGATGGCTTCAGTGGTGAATTTTACCAAACATTTCAGGAGGAAATAATACAAATTCTACATAACCTCTTCTGTAAAATTGAAGAGACTACCTCGCAACTCATTCTATGAGGATAGGATTTTCCTGATTACAAAACAAAGCAAATACATAACAAAGAAAGAAACCTAAGTACTGATATCCGTCATGAACACAGATGCACAAATTCTTAGCAAAATTTTCGTAAATCAAACAACTTTAAAAAGTAAACTGCATCATGACCAAATGGGGTTTATCCTGGGAATGCAACATTAGTTGAACATTCAAAAGCCAATCAATGTAATTCCTATATCAAGAGGCAAACAAACACATGATTATCTCAATAGATAAGGAAAAATGATTTGGCAAAATCCATAATACATTCCAGATAAAAACTCTAATTAAACCAAGAAGAGAAGGAAACTTTCTTAACTTGATGTTTCTACAAAAAGCCTATAGCTAACACCTTAATGGCAGAAGACTGAATACTTTCCTTCTGGGATAAAGAGCAAAGCAATAGCTCCTTTCAACACTTTTATTCACATTGTACTGTAGGTTCTAGCTTGTGCAATGAGGCAATGAAAACCAAATGAAAAGAAGTAAAATTAATTGTATTTGGAGACATGATTATCTGTGTATAAGATCCTACGGGATCTATTAAAAAGCTACCAGAACAAATAAATGAGTATAGTAAGGTTGCAGGATCAATAAGATAAGATCAATGTACAAAAATTAACAGCATTTCTTTATCCTAGCAACAAACAATCTGAAAGTGAAATTTTAAAGTGCCATTTACCATGCATCAAAAATTTCAAATTCTTAGGAAAATTTCTCTCATTAGTACCCTCTCTCTCTCTCTCTCTCTCTCTCTCTCTGAGTTAAGCACCCTGGGGAGTGAACAGGTGTTAGCACTGTCTTCTCTTGTTCTATGTCCATTCACTTTTCAGTACAGAGGGCTCACGTTCCTGCCCTGACAACTCCATCAATATTGTGTTTATTCAGATCATCAGTGCCCTCCATTCTGACAACTATATTGCCTCATATTAAAAAATTACCCTTCTTTCTTGATCTCTGTATTGCATCTCTCTCCTGGTCTTTTAATATCACCAGAAAATTTCCAATATACTACCCGGATTACGTTCCTGAACTTTCCCTGTGATTATGATGTTTCCTTTATTTATTCAGTAACAGGTACGTAGTTAGTCATTACATTATATGTATTGCATGCAAAGGTGAACTTATATTGTAGGAAGGATACACACCAGAAATAACTCATATTCTAGGGGAAATCTATTTGTCCTCCATGCAAATGTGGTGGGGCAACGTGGAGCAGTCATGGCATCCCATCAGATAGGAAGAGCATGAACAAAGTAGGGAGACATAAAAGCAGTTGTGTGGGTAAAACATTTGGTCTTCAGTGTTTGAAGAATTGGGCACTTAATCCATATTATTCCCGTCTAACTCTTTTCCTGCCATCATTCTAGATGTCAAATACTGGAATGGATGAATGACTCAGACATCTGGAGCTCATATTCAATGATCTCCCACAGCCACGTGCTGGACCTTACAACCACTGGGATTTGCTCCACTACCTCTGAATCATAAGTTTAGATTTTCCAGGTTTTTATCACAATTTCCTGTCATTTATTTCATCGTGCTCACTGAATTTCTCCCATCTTCGCTGTCCTTAGAGCTCATCTGACTCTGACCTCTCCAACTTTTCTTTATTTTGCATCTTCTCCTATCTTCACTCTCTTATCTATCCATCCTAAAATCTGTAAGCCATTGCTTCAATCACTCTTTTGACAATATTCTCAGTTCTCTTACCCCTGTGGCCTTTTGGTATATCTCTACTTATGTGCTCAGACTTTTCAGTGTCTTAGAACTGATCTGACCTCTAGAGAAGTAAACACCAAGTAAACATCAAATAAACTCTCA
>JAQIFY010001301.1:0-14291 GCA_028533085.1 Varecia variegata | reverse complement strand
AGTGGAGTCGCTTGGCCCAGGGTCTCAGGTCAGTGAGAGGATTCTTCCACCTGAGCAGGTGCCCTTTCCTGCCTCCTGTGGGCTGGGAGGTCAGGTCAGGCCCGGCTGTGCCCAGAGCTTCCATTTCTGCTTTCCAGCCTAGGCCCAGCTCTGGGCCAGCTCCGTGCACCAGGCTCCTCCTCTCTCCAGGACCTGGGCCTCGCCCTGTGGTCCGACCTCTGAGGACACCCACTTGTCCTCATGTGGACCAGATATTGCCCTGGTCATTCCCGCCAAACAGAGGATGCCAGGTGACCTAGGACAGGAGTCACCTAATGCTACCTGTCAGAATCTCAAATCTGGCCCAGCCATGACTATTTCCAGACCTCTTTAGTGTTATCATCATCATCATCACTATGATCATTCTTATGGTACAGATAGGGAAACTGAGACTTAGAATGGAGAAACAACTCAGCCAAGGCAATGTAAGTGTGGCTTATTGCCAGTAGGGAAAGGAAAAGGAGGAGAAAGGCCAGGGCCTTTGCTCATGCCGTTCCCTCCATGTGGAATGCCTAAGTTTGGGGTTGGGTGTGTTCCCGTCTTCTCCGCATCTGCCGGGAGGATCTGCCAGGACCTTGTCCCTGCTCGGGGGTCCAGGTGTGCGCGCCTGATCCTGTGGCACCCCCTGGTGCCCACACCCTCACTGCTCACAGGAGGAGGCTCCCAGGGCCCACCTGTCCCTGCAGGGCTATGCCTGTCTGAGTCTGGGGCTTGCTCCCTTCAGCTCTGGCCTGCATATCTGAGTAACCTCTGCTTGTCCTTTAGGCTTCAGCTTAGATGTCCCTCCTTCCCTGTCCCCCAAGTCTGGGCTGGTCTAGTCTCTGTGTCCTCACAGCCTGTTCTGTCCCCAGGTACACAGTGTATTATTAGGGCCTGTTTACTTGTCAGGTTCTTGATCCGCGTGTGGGGACAAACTTCCCTAGTGCAGGGAAGGGGATGAGAACAGGAGGCCTTTGGTGCCATATGAAGAACTTGAACTTGTCCTAAAGCTGATGGGGTCACTGAGGTTTCTAGCAGGGGGATGACATGACTCAGAGTCCCTCTGGCTTTGTGACTCTCCTTCCTGCCTACAATAGCTTCCCAGGACAGAACCTGTGCCAGTTGCAAATGCTCTTCATGTACCCATTGGCAGCCAGGAAGTCGGTCTGACTGAGGAAGGGGATGTGTAGGACCAGAGCTGCTAGGATGGGATAGTGGGGGCAGCAGAAGACACTGGGATGTGCATCAAAATCCAGGTGTTTGAAGGGAACGGGGCATTGATCCTCAGAAAACAAGTGCTTACTCCCACTCTGCAAACCTCTGGCTGCTTTCCACCTCTTCAGCCTGAGTGGGGAGGTCTCTTCTTTTCTGTGTGACAACAGCCTGAGTGATGCACTAGTCCAGACACTCTCTCCCAACCAGTACGCCTGTGTCCTGGTGGGTGTTCTAGGATTGTGCTGAGCTCCCCCAGAAGTTGCCTCTCCCAGCTAGGAAGGGAGGGAGGAGCCTGACGCCAGGGCTGGGAGCTCGTGTCCCAGGTCCTAAGGATCAGGGCTCTAAATGGTGAAGGCCATGTCCAGTGAATGTGGCCGTGCTGGATTCTGCTGTCTTGTGCAGGGGCCAGGACTAGGCAGCAGGGAGCAGGGGGACCTCTCCCAGCTATAGTCTGAGGCCCTAGTCAGGGGCTAAGATATGTTCTTGGCTGGATTCCCTGGTGCCCCAGAACTTCTCCCATTCCAGGTCCCTGCCTTTGGAGTCCACCCTTCTGGCCAGGACAGACTATGTCTGTGGGAGACTGAGGTTGGCTTTGGCGCCTGAAGGCTCTGGGTTCAAGTCCAGCACCACTGCTCACATACTGTGTTTCATGCACTCACCAAACACCCCCTGACTCCAGGGCCTGGCTGACTCTGGTGTGGGTGACAGAGTGGGGGCAGGCTGGTCCCCACTTTCAGAGAGCTCCTCTGAGGGTGACAGAGACACAGACCCAGTGCTGGCCTAGGGTGGACTGTGCTCTAATGGGCACAGACTCAGGGCCACACAGACCAGAGAAGGCAGGGGCGGCTTCCTTGGGGAGGGAGTCCTCTGGGAAGCATGAAGCATGAACTGGAACTTGCCATGAAGCAAGTCGGAAAGGTACTTCAGGGAGAGGGAAGAACTCATACAATGGCCCAGGGACAGAAAGCAGCCTGGTGACATTTCACAACAGCAAAATACCAGTCATGTAATGGTTGATGCTTTCTGGAGGACACGAGCCCACATGGGCCTGGTTTAGGTTAAAGTCTCTCTCAGTGAGGGAGGGGGCTAGGGGAGGGAGGTTCCCCTGCTGGGACTTTGCCACCCTTTGGGTTGGCCCCAGCAAGGCCCAGGCCCTGCCTCAGAGCTCCTCCGGGGCCTTCCCCCTCTTCTGCGTCTCGGACCACTGCTGCATCTTGCTGGGGAGTGTCTCTGTCCAGAACCTCATTCGGGCTTCCTTTAGCTTCTGCCTGGCCCGTGGCACCCGGCTGATCTCCAGATATTGTTCCGACTGGCCGAACTGGGGCCAAAGAGGCAGCCCCTTGCCGTTGGGGTCCCTGGGTGGGAGGACTGAGTGAGGACCAAGGCCTCCTGTGCTGTCCCCAAGGGGTAGATCTGAGTGTCCCGGGCCCAAAGCCGGGCAAGCCTGCTCACTCACTCACCCTGTCCGGGCAAAGTGGGTCCACTGGGCCATCATGGTGAGGCTCAGCTGCTTCTCGTCCTCTGTGGCCTCTGGAAAGGCTGGTGAAAGGAACAGACCGGAATCAGGGTCGGTCATGTGGGGCCCGGAGTTGACCCAGGATCCCTGGTGCTGGCCAGACTTCTGCTCCTGCAAGCCCTGCCCTGGCCCCTTGGAGTCTGGCAGCCGAGGGATTGCATGTCTGTCTGTCTGTCTGTCTGTCCTCACCCAGGAGGGAGCTCTCGTCCATGAGGAAGGGACCCCCAAATATGAAAGCAATCTCAGCCCCATGGTCGGCCTTCACCCAGTCTGGTCTGATCTTCACAAAAGAACTGGGTCGATGCTGGAACTCATAGAAAAAGATGGGGTTCCCCAAATCTGCAGAGAGAGGGCAGGATCAGAGTTAGGCACTCCCCAGCCCACTTAGGTCCTGCCTTTGGCGGCACAAGCTCATGACACTAATGCCAACGATGATGATGATGACAAAATGATTAGCAGCAGGTATTTTCTGAGCACTCGCTAGGTGTCGAGCGCCATTCTGTGTGCTTTGTGTCATCATTTATCTCATCCTCATAACCTCATGGATTACATTCTGTTATTATCTCCATTTCACAAATGAGGAAACTGAGGCACAGGAGGTTAGGTATCTTGCCCGAGGTCACAAAGTTTAGAAATCGGAGCTGTTCCAGGGCTGTGTCGGGAATTAGCCGCCAGGCTTGGAGGAAGCAATACTTGTCCCAGGAGGATCACTGAAAGAGGAGGAAGTCACTGGTCGATTGAACGAATTCCTGAGAATTGGTGATGGGCTCTGCTGGGTGACCTTTGGCAAGTCACTGTACCTCTCTGAGACTCACTTTTCTCCTGTGCAAAGTGCCCTGCCAGAGACACTTCTTGTGGCTGTGATGTTGCATCCCAGAGAAGGCAGGGTTGAGGGAGGCAGCGGGGTGTGGGGTACAAGAAATCAGGGGAAAATGACCCTATCACAGCCATGCCACCTGTGACGACCCAGCTCCTGGGCCGAAGTGGGAAAGTGGCCAGGGATAGGCTTACCTTGGAGGCTTCTTGAGAAATTTAAGACAGGGAAGGTAAAGATTGTGTCGGCTGCCAACTCAAAGAAGGCATGGAGTTGGGCTTGTGCGTCTGAGTTGCTGTCTAGGTATTCATCTACGACGGTGGCCATCATCTCAGGGGGTATATCCTGGGGCAGGAGGACAGGCTCAGGCCTACTCAGGCCCCACAGCTGTGGCAGACCCTCCCAAGAAGCTGAACACCCTCCAGCATGGGTTCTCCCATGTCCCAGGCTCATGTCCCAGGCAGCCAGCTGCCTCTCTGTCTTCCTGGGAGTTCTAGATGGTGTCTGAGTGGGATGAGCTCAGGTTTGGAGTCAAATCCCAGCTCTGGGACCTCAGACAGTTGGCTGCGCCTCTCTGAAAGTCAGTCCTTGCCTGGCAGCATTGTGTGACAGCATATGTGATGTCCCCAGCAGAGGGTCTGGCCTGGAAGCAGGTGTTCAGTGGCAGTGAACTGGGAAGTAAGTGAGAGAGCAAATGATGGGGGCTCCCTCACAGCTGCAGAGAGCAGTGATGAGGTTGTGTGAATGCGGGAGCCTCTGGGGCTTCCAAAGAAGGAAAAGGCACAAACATTGAGCACCTGCTTGGGTACCAGCTCCCAGGTAGACTTGCAATGTCCAGTCCCCTTCTCACAACAGCTCGGGTGAATAGGAAGTATCACCCCCATTTCTTGGTGAAGAAATGGGCTCAGAGAGGTTAGGGTATCTGGGCAAGTGGGCAGGGCTGGGATTTGACGCCAGGTCCATCTGGCTCCACATCTGACAGCTGAGGCTCTGGGATCGGACAGAGCTGGCTCAAACTCTGCCTCTGCCCCTTACCTGCCGTGAGACTTTGCACCTCAGTTTCCTCATCTGTAACATAGGGATCATGAAATTTCCTACTTCACAGAGTTGCAACGAGGATGGAAGGAGATGAATGCCTCTCCTACTGCTCAGCACAGCACAGTCCCTGGCACGGAGTACGTGCTCGTTAACAGGCACTCTGTGCTGTGACAATGATGGTGATGATGATGATAATTTTCCTTTGAGAACTACGTTGACTCATGTCCAGGGGAGTCCTGGGTGGAACTACAGTTCACCAGTTGGACCCAGGGGCCTGGTGGAAGGTGGGCAGCTGTGGGTGTCAGGAGTGGGAACAGAGTCTGTGCCGGGTGGGATGTTCCCTGGCCGCCTCCCTCCTGTCTCTTGTCTTACCAGACTGATCAAGAAGGGCATCAAGATATCCATCATGTCCTCCACGCTCATCTGCTCCATCCTATCCAAGAAACGGAAGGCCTGTGGGGACACCAAGGCCCTGTCAGTGCAGCTGGACCACTGTCCTGGGCAGGAGTGTTCAGAGCCCTGTGCCCATAAACTCATGACAGAGCAAGTGTGGCCAGACTCAAAAGTCCACGGACCCAAATCAAGGTAACTTTCAAATTGAATCCAGCCCGGGCAATACCTGAGCAGCAAAGTAAGACCCCGTCTCTTCCAAAAAAAAAAAAAAAGAAAAAGTGAAAAGACAACCATAGAATGGAACAAATATTTGTAAATTTGCAAATCAGATACCTGATAAGGGACTAGTATCCAGAATAAGTAAAGAACTCTTACAGCTTAACAAGAAAAAGACAATCAAATATAAAAATGACCAAGGATTTGAATAGACATTTCTCCAAAGAAGATAAAATATATGACCAGTAAGCACATGAAAAGAGGCTCAACATCTTTGGCCATTAAAGAAATGCAAATCAAAACAAGATACCACTTACATGGCTAGAATCGAAACAAGAAAGAATAGGAAGGGCTGGCCAGGACATGGAGAAATTGGAACCTCACACACAGCTGGTAGGAATGCAAAATGGTGCAGCCCATTTGGAAACCAGTCCGGCAGCTCCTCGAATTAAACATAGCATTAGCACGTGACCCTGCAATTCCACTTCCACGTCTGTAACCAATAGAAATGAAAACACGTGTTTTCAAAACAACTTGCACGTGAATATTCATCCAGGATCATCCATTAATAGCAAAAAAGGTGGAAACGGCCCAAATGTCTACGAGCTATTGAATGAGTAAGCAAAACACAATAGTATATTCAGCCACCAAGAGGCACGAAGTACTGATACTTACTTCTTGCTGCAAGACAGATGAATCATGAAAACACTATGTTCGGTGAAAAAAGTCAGACACAAAAAGCCACACGCATATGATCCATTTCTATGAATTGCGCAGAATAGGAAAATCCATAAAGTTGATGGAAAATAGATCAGTGGTTGCCAGGGTCTGAGGGAGGGAGACTGGGTGTGAGCTTCCTTTTTAGGGTGATGCAAATGTTCTGCAATAAGATAGTGGTGATGGTTGCACAACTTTGTAAATAAACTAAGAATCGCTGAGCTGTACACTTTACAAGGGTAAATTTTATGGTATGTAAATTGTATCTCAATAAAGCTGATATTTTTAAAAATTATGGTCAGCAAATACTGGTCAGGTTGCAATAAAACTGTAGACCGAAGTTGCTGGTGGCGATTTAAATTAGCGTGGCCATGTCAGAAAGTACTGTGTCGACAGCAATATGTAAGAAGTGGAGAGGTTTCCAGAAGGAGGGGTAGGAATTATTTTGCAGCCATGGCTAAAACTTTCACCAAGAACTTTTTTGTTTTGTGTTGTTTTGGTTTTTAGAGACAGGGTCTCACTCTGTTACCCAGGCTGGAGTGCAGTGGCAAACTCCTGGACTCAAGGGATCCTCCCACCTCAGCCTCCCAAGTACCTGTATTACAGGTGCGCGCCACCCTTAGCGAATGCACAGCTAGCTGACAGATTTACACCTGCGCTCATGCGGGCGGGAACCAGTGACGAGGGGAGCAGCCTTCCGAGCCAATTCCTGAGAAACGTCCTTGGCTCCAAGCCCCGGCACAGCATGTCACTCTAGGCAGGTTTCCCCAGGTCTTAGGAGCTGGCCAGGTTGGTTCTCCCTCGTTTTGACACACACAACTATAAGTTGACAGTGCGGGGGGCAGGGCTGCCTGCCAAAGTCTGGGCATTGGCCTGGCCACTTCCGCAAGCGTGTCCTTGAGTGTCAAGATTGCATGAGCCTCTCACATAGCAAGCAAGTGCCCCTCCTGGGGATCGCTTCCAAAGGAATAAGTCAGAGGACAAAAGCTGTGGACATGAAGATGTTCACTGCACTAATGGCTTCAGTGGTAACAACAAGAAGCTGCCCAAATGCCACAATAAAGGAACATTATGATGGGATCCTCCCTTTGTGGAAGGTTTTACAGCCATTCAAAGCAATTGCTATGAAGATGAGTAGAAGAGTGAGAATGAAATAACAAGATGCTCTGGGTGGAATCATGATGTTGACATTCTTATGAGCGTTCTGTGCACCTGGAAGGGACTGGAGGGTACTTGGCCCATGAGGTCCCCAGTGGCTTGATGTCTGAGACCTGAGAGTCTTAGGTAGTCAGTCTTTCAGGGACAGAGTCACATTAACCAGTCTCACAGAGCGCAATGTATAAACCAGACACCAAGGCAGGAATATGTTGCGGATCAGCCACTTGGTGCAAAAGCTTGGTCCCCAAATGGAAACGTGGCTTTTTGAAAATGTAGCTGGGGTGACCTTAGCAAGTCCCTGCAACCTTTCAGGGCCTCAGCTATCTCACCTACCAAATAGGAATCACAGGAATGCTCAGCTCACAGGGCTGTGGTGATGATGATGGGGTGAAAAAAGACTGGCTGGGGCAGGGGCACAGGTGCTGGAGGACACTCACCCTGGGGATGAGCCAGCTAACCTCGTGGTTGTTGATGCCCAGGAGGACAGGCACAGAGTGGACTCGCTTCTCATTGAGGATCTCCTTGGGGTTTTTGGGAAAGAAGGTGCCATCTACGGTGAAGGAAGTCATACTCGTTTTCTGCTGGAGAAAGCAAGGCAGGAGGCTCTCAAGTCAGGACCCAGCCTCAAAGCATGGGACCCAGGGGCCACCTAGCTGTATGCCTGAGTGGCTGAGCCTTGAGGGAAAGCGGGGGGGATGGAGATTACCAGGGGGAATCAGGAGAGCAGGCAACTGACGCTTCCAAGCAGGTCTCTTCCCTAGAAGACAGGGCCTGCCCTCGGGGCTGGGGGTGGCCTCCATTCCTGTCCCCAGGCCTAGTTGGGCCCTGGGCCCAGAACCCCCTCTGTGCCATTGCCTGGCACCGTCGCCAAGGAGGTGGGCATACCAACTTGGTAAGGATCAGTTTGTCTCCTTCTTTTTGCCGAAGGCACCGCAGTATCTCAGCTGAGGAGTGGGAGCTGCAGGCGAAGGATTCTGCAATATGCTGGGGACAGACGAAAGTGTCATGCCTCCCTCTCAGCCACTGACCCCCACCTTGCAGCCCTCTGCCTCCCATAGAGAGGGGGTGCCTCTGCGGCACAGCTGGGCGTGATGTCGCAGATCAGGCCTGAGACTGGCCAGAGACTTGCCACAACTCCTGAAAAGCCTGCTCTGCCCACCAGCTTGGGTGGTCCCCGGGGACTGTGTGTCCTCTGTTACACTATAATGTCATTATCTGGGGATGAGGGGCTGTGTACCCTTTGCCCTTTTTTTATTATTATTTCAGAATATTACGGGGAACAAATGTTTAGGTTACATATATTGCCTTTGCCCCGACCCCGAGTCAGAGCTACAAGCGTGTCCATCCCCCAGATGGTGCTCACCGCACCCGTTAGGTGTAAATATACCCATCCCCTCCCCACCCCCCGCCACCTGATGAATGTTACTACCATATGTGCACTTAAGTGTTGCTCAGTTAATACCAATTTGATGGTGAGTACATGTGGTGCTTGTTTTTCCGTTCTTGGGATACTTCACTTAGTAGAATGGGCTCCAGCTCCACCCAGGATAATGCAAGGGGTGCTAGATCAGCATTTTTGCCCTTTTGAGATCAGCGTCCTCATCTAATTAACTATGTTCCCAAAGCCACAGGTCAGCAAAGTTTGCTGAGTAAATAAGGAAATGGAGGGAGTTTGGAGAGGGAGGGCTTCTGGCAGGGCCCTGGTTTGGCAGGGAAGGGTGGGGTGCAGAGGCTGGAGTGGGGCAGGGGGAGGGAGGGAGGTGAGGCTGCAGGCCCATGGCCGGTGGCCGTGGGCAGGAGCCCCGTGAATATGTGTTTAAGGAGGATTGGCTGAGCTGTGTTTTTCATGGGGCACAGGGGAGACGGGGAAGGACCTAAAGTTTGTGATCCAGAAAATCTCTCCCGGCCACAGTTGGGGGATGGGCCAGGGATGCTGTTGTCCAGACAAGAGGCAATGTGCCCAGGCCAAAGTTCCTGAACAATCTCCAGCCCTGTGGTGAAGACGCCCAGCCTGTTCCTCCACCTCGTTCCTCCACTCGGCGGTGCTCTGGGGCCAGATGGGGGCACTGACACAGCCTCCCGAGTCCCGCTTACACCCACCTGTCCCCCACCCCCAGCGCTGCCCCTGCCTGTCACTGTCCTCTCTCCCTGGACTCTGCCCTGGCCATCTCCATGGCCTCTCAACCTCCAGGATGGCTCCCTCCGACCCACCTCCACTCCAAGGAGCCCAGCCTGTCACTGCCCCGCTTCCTCCTGCCCCTGGAGAAGGTCCAGATTCCCAGGCGATGCCCTGCTTCTCCAGTGCCTTCACTTCCTGCTCCGCCCCAGCCTGCTGAGGTCCCTACCTGACAGCTTGCTGCTGTCACTGTGTCTGACCTGTCACTGTGTCTCACACCTGCAGCCTTTGCAGATGCAGCTCCCATTCCGTGGCTTCCACGGGGACTCTCCACAAGGCCTTATTACAACGGGGCTCTGGGGGGCTCCAGAGCCTCAGTGGAGATGTCTCAGACAGCAGGGTGGCCGGGAGTGGAGGGCCCCCTGCACCATGCCGCCTGGAGCAGGGAGGGGTGCTCCTGAAGACCCCACCCCGGGGAAGGGACCAAGGGTGGTGCATGCAGGGGTGGTCTCCTTCAGGGAGCCATCTCTGACTGCCCACCCTCTGGAATGCAGCGGCTGTTTCCTCTTGGCTGCCTTCACCCTGGGGGTAGGGGGCTCTCCGCCAGCAGGGGTGCCCTAGCTGCACACTCCCGCTCTGAGACCTCAGGGCCAGCACAGGATGGGGGAGGGGAGGTGCACATGGAGTAAGAGGTGAAGGAAATGCAGACCAGAGCTAGGTGCCTTGGGTCAGGATCCAACATCCCAGGGACGGTGATGACCCCGCTCTGTGCAATGGCTCTGTGGAACAGCCCGGCAGCCATCGGGGCCAGGACCTGGGTGTGGTGAAGAAAGCAGATGGCTGTCAGAGGAGGGCAGAGGAGCTGGGGGGTCTGGGACCACAGGAACCCTCCCGGCCATCACTACTGGCCCCTTATGGTGACTTTTACCAGGGCAGAGGCGATGGCACCACCAGCAGATCCGCCAAACACGGTGACACAGTTGGGGTCACCCCCAAAGGGGCTGATGTTCCCCTGTACCCAGCGCAGAGCAGCCACCACATCTAGGAAGCCCTGGTTGCCAGGTGCATGCTCGTCCCCAGTGCTGGGGGGCAGGTGAGGCAGTGGTTAGCACAGGCTGGCTCCCATGACAGATGTTCCTCCATCTTTGCAGCTTTGCTTCGAATCAGCCACCAGGGCGCTCAGCCCTCCTCTGCTCCCAAGTCAGCCCTGGCTGTGAGCTACGCTTGGCATCCACCTAGCACGTGGTGTGGGCAGGCCAGTGGGGGTAGCCAGGGCTGGCTCCCAGGTGGCTGCGAGAGCGGACAGCTCTTTGCCTCCAACCCCGGCTGGGATGCCGGCCACAGCCCAGGAACCAGTGCCCTCTGCCCAAGGGACCAAGTTCACTGCACAATTTTAGGGTTCACTGGGCTGCTCCCCCAGGGTGGAGGCTTGGGGCGCACCTTCTCTGCCCCAGAGAGCAGTGTGGGGGGCACTCCATCTCCATGCAGCGTCTGGCCCCCCAGCCTAGGTCCCCGGATCCTCTCGTGAGCGGCCCCTCAGTGCAGTCGGTGCTCTCACCGGGCCTGCGTCTCACCTGAAGAAGCCAAACACCCCCAGGCGGTACTGGACTGTGACCACGACCACATCCCCGTAGGCTGCCAGGGCTGATCCATCGTAGGAGGTGGCGGCACCAACAGTCAGAGAGCCTCCGTGGAGCCATACCATGACCTGCAGAGAGGACCCTGGGCAGTGACCCCCAGCTCCTGGGAGCCTACGTGCCCACCTACCAGCCAGGGGTATTCTCGGGACCTCTGGGATGGTCTGGGGACAGGGATGGGGAAGGGCCAGGCAGGCAGGTGGAGCTGGATGGGAGGACAGGGCCCTCCGGGCTGCCCACCGGCCTCTTGTCCCCTCCCGTGGCCCCAGCTGGGCTGTAGATGTTGAGGACCAGGCAGTCCTCTGAAATAGGGAATAGCCGATGCTTTCCATTGAGCATAAATCTGCCGTTGTCCATTCTGTCCACATCCTGCAGGCACCTGTACCAAGGACAGGCCCAAGGACCAGCTGGTCAGCCCCACATGCCCTGGCAGTGGACCCCTGCCCACCTGCCCACTTGCCCACCTCCACCGGCGCTACTCACATGGGGGGCTCGGTGCTGGCATCCCGCACACCCTCCCAGGGCTGTGCTGGGCGCGGGGCTGAAAACCGGTCAGGCCCCAAGGGTGCCTGGGCGAATGGGATGCCCAGGAAGACACTCACAAGGCCGTCTGTGCCCTTCACGCCCACCTGCCGGCCTCGCACGCGGCCCAGGGTGGTTTGTACTTCAGGCTGAGCGAGTTTGGGCCCTGAGGGCAGGACAGAGGGGGCGTGGGTGAGTCTGCAGCCTCCGTGTGGGGATAGGGTGACAGAAGGACACTGAGAGTGAAGGACACATTTGTTCTGCCAGGCTCTGTTCGGAGGACTTTGCACACAGCACCAGACCTGCCCTGGAGCCTGGGGCTAGCCACTAACTCATTTGCACCTCAGGTTACTCCTCTGCCAAGTAAGGTATAACAACCACATCCTTATTCCTGTATTCTGAAGCTTTGCGCCTGGGGCCTTGCTGACCTTGGGGGTCCTCTGCTTTAGATACGGTTTGTTTGGCCCCTCCAAGTCTCATGTCGAAACCTGATCCCCAGTGTTGGAGGTGGGACCTAGTGGGAGGCGTTTGGGTCATGGGGGCAGGTGGCTTGGTGCCTTTCTCCTGGGAGTGAGTTCTCACTCTTAGTTCCCTGGAGAACCACGTGGTGAAAAAGGCCCGGCACCTCCTCCTCTCCCCATGCACACGACGCCGCTGCCCTTCCCCTTCTGACATGAGTGGAAGCCTGAGGCCCTCACGGGAAGCAGATGCTGGTGCCATGTTTCTTGTGCAGCCTGCAGAAGCCCGAACCAAATAAACCAGGCTCAGGTATTCCTCTATGACAACACAAATGGACTAAGATGGGCATTGCCTCTCCCAGGGCTGACCAATTTCTAGAGACAAACACAACTCTCTTGGGAGCAAGTCTTTCAAATGCAAACCAACCCACAGCCATACCCCCAACCACTTCCTCTGTGGGGCTCTCAAACTCCTGGCCACTATCCACCAGCCCTTGTCACCCCAGGGCCAGGTACCAGGCAACTAGGAGCAGCCCCTGTACCCCAGTGCCCGCTGCCAATCCTGAGCCTACTTAGCTTACTTTGGCTCTTCCTTCCCGTGGAAACAGCAGTAAAAGCTCCTGCCCATGTTCTCCCCTCCTCCCTCTTCCTCCTGAAACACCGGGTGCTTCCCAGTGTGGCCCTGCGGGGCCTGGTGCCTCTTGTTCCTAGAGAAGTGTGAGGAAACTTCTTCCTTCATCACAGTCATTTGCAATCTGTTTGCCCCACCATACCTGATTAAAACAAATCTCCAGTCACTTAAAACATAACGACAATCAGTCCCCTGGCAGGGCTGCCCTGGGATCACACGTGATAGCAAGGGCGGGGCCCCTGCCCAGAAACGATGCACAATCTGTTTCCTCCAAACTGGACCCCTTTCCTGAGCAGGCTGCGCAGTCCTCCCTGTCCCTGTGTCACTCTTGCCCCCTCCATGCAGAGGCCTCCCGAAGCCCCACAAGCTCCTGCCCCTGCAGGCCCAGCAGTTGTGCGTTACCAGTGGCTGTGGCAGGGAACGCCAGGAGCAGACAGGCCACCCAGACCAGGACCCTGGATTCCACTCTCACCGCTGTCCCCATGCTCCTTACAAGTGACTAGGCGGAAGCTGCAGATGGTACAATGAGTTCCTTGCCCTTTGGCACTACCAGTCTCTGAAGGGCTGTTTACAAAAGCCTCTGTGGACCGCCCCACCTGGCTGGTGGCCAGCCGCCCAGGACCCAGTGACTCACACCCAGGGGCAGGGCTAGGTGAGTACCCTGCAGAGGTAGGGATGATACGACAGCGCCCCTCTGTGTTCAAATCCCAGCTTTCCTGACTTGGTGACCTCCATGAGACCTTGTGTGCTCATCACAAGATGTCCACGTCACCCACCTGAGGGAATGATGGCCGCTGAGCCTGGGGTGCCACTCCGAGTGGGCCGGTAGGCCTGGGATGTGGGCTGGTGTCTAGTCTGGCCTGCCAGGAGCCTGTCTGAGCCCTGATGTGGGCTTAGGGGAACTGAAGTTGAGTTTTTGAAAAATCGAAGTGAAATTCACATATCCTGCAATTAACCATCATGGAGTGCACAAGTCACTGGCAGTTCGTGTGTTCCCACTGTTACGTAACCACCTCATCTCTAGTCACGAAACTTTTTTCACCATCCCGGCAAAACACCCTGTAACCATCAAAAAGTAATGACTCCCCATTCCTCCTGGTGGCCACTCATTTGCTTTCTGTCTGTTTGGATTTACCTGTTCCGGGTATAGCATGTAAAAAGAGTCATACAGTATGTGACAGTTTGTGTCTGGTTTCTTTCACTTAGTCTAATGTTCTTGAGGTTCATCGGAGTGGTAGCATGTGTTGGTGATTTTTATGGCTGAATAATATTCCACTGTATGGACAAACTGTGCTTTGTTTACCCACCCACTCATTTCTGAGCATGTGGGTTGTTCGCACCTTTGGACTATTATGAAGAAAGCCGCTGTAACATGTGCAGGTTTCTGTGTGGACCTGCGCTTCAGTTTCTCTTGGGTCTAGGAATCGGATTCCTGGAGCATTTGCTCATTCTGTCTGTACATGGAGAAAGCTGACAGCCTGTTTGCCACTGTGGCTGGGTGACACTCTCATAGACCTCAAGGCCTGGGGCCCCAGGACTGTAAGTGCCCAGGCTGTATGTTGGGGTGACTTTCTCATGGAGGCCACTCTCTTAAAGGGTCCTCAAGTGACAGGGCAGAAGCAGGACACTGACCCCAAGTGGCCGCAGGACTCCTGGGCAGGGGAAACTGAGGTCTGGGAGTGTGGGGGGCAGCAGGAAGACCTTGAGTGTGACCTCATACACATTACTTCACAGCTCTGGGCCTAGTTTTGTCATTGACAAAACAGTGATGATAACAGGACTCACCTCACAGGGTGGAAGTGAGGTTAGTGTGTGTGTGTGTGCGTGTGTGTGTGTGTGTGT
>JAQIFY010001300.1:0-14291 GCA_028533085.1 Varecia variegata | reverse complement strand
TTACCTTATTATTATTACTTATTTCTTATTTATTTTTCCTGAAAATGAAACTAGATCCGTGGTATATTTTGAAGAAATGGCCCTTCTGAGAACTATGAAAGCTTTGAATTCCTTCCTAAGAAAGATGTGCACACCCACAAAATTTTGTATAAAACTTTAAGGAATTCACAGGCTTTCTAAAGCCCAAATGTGGACCCCTAAGAACTCCTAGACTAGATGAATTCATTAGCTAATCTGGAGATAGTAAAATATATTCTCACACTACTTGGTCCAATTGTGTGCCCCAAACTCTTATACATTTATCTCTATCTTACTATTTCCCAAAATATTTAGCCTAGAGGAGGCACATTTGGTCAAAGAATGAAAACATTTAGATTAAGACAGTCATACATTTCTCTACCCTCAAATTTTTAATTTTGATATAGTTTTCCATGTATTTTATTTATTAAAAAATTAGGCCAGGTGTGGTGGCTCACACCTGTAATCCTAGCACTCTGGGAGGCTGGGAGGCTGAGGCCGGAAAATTATTTGAGGCCAGGTGTTTCACACCGACCCGAGCAAGAAAAAGACCCCGTGTCTACCAAAAATAGAAAAGATTAGCTGGGCGTGGTGCTGCATGCCTGTAGTCCCAGCTACTCAGGAAGCTGAGGCAGGAGCCCAGGAGTTTGAGTTTGCAGTGAGCTATGTATGACAATGCCACTGCATTCTAGCTAGGATGACAGAGCAAGACATTGTCTCAAAAAAAAAAAAAAAAAAAAAAGTAAAGGCATATGTTGGATGAGAGAAAGACTGGAAAAGCCAAACTCTGCATTTTATTCAAAATTTATGTCTAAGACAAAATTTACCTTTTAGAGCATGAGGAAGGCATGACAGTGAATCATTAAGGACAACTGACAATGTGCTTGAGTACGGACAGAATTGTGCAGGGTATTGAGAACGTCAGCTATCTGTAGGAACATGTTTATTATCTATGGTTTCAAATTCTACGATGAAGTTCAGACCTGAATGAAATTCAAAGCCAGGATTCGGAGGCGGGCGGAAGAGCCCCCCGTCCTGGAGAGCAAAAGCGGGAGGGTCCTCTCCACACAGTGCGTTGTTTCAAGCTTGCTCAGCCTGTGCTTAGGGATGTACTGTGTAACGAGCATTTTCAACAACTTCAAAGAAGCCTGAAAGACCTGAGAAAAAAGTGATAAAAGCAGATGAGCTACTGCAGGGGAATGCCACCACAAGTAAACATGAAATCTGCTACTAGTAATAAACATGAACATTACACTGAAAACTACATCTTGTCTGAAGGGTTGAAAATGGCAAACTGCTTTCTAAATACCGTACCCTGCATACGGAGGATCTATGCTCTTGCTTCACTGTGTCGTAAAGCGCTCAGCCCATTCCCCAGATACCAAATACCCAACTCTCCTGCTTCACCGGGTGAGCTCCTACATGGAGGCATACAATGGCATAATTGTGGAATCTTCATTCTTATGGCCTATTTGGAGCTAGAAAAATTCAGTAGTAAATCTCAAGCTCCACAGGTTTCATGAAAAATAAAACCATGAACTGAACGTTTGTTAGTAAGTGGTGAATCAGGCCTCTGCAAACACCTGGCTCTGAAGACCATGGAAAAGCTGACGCTGTTCAGGACCACAGAGGATGACTCAGCAAAGACAGATTTCACAGACCCTTCATTTACACTCACTCGCACGATCTAGTTCTTGCCTGAGAACATTAATTCTTAGTGATATCATCGAGCTAGAGTTGGTGACTATGCCAGCTGGCCATCTCTCATGCTATGTGACCTCATCCACGGATGCTGCAGCCAGCGCCAGCTGGGGGACTCACTGGGCTCACAATGTCCTTTATGGCTCTTCTGATGAGAAAGATGGATGCTCTCAGCATGCTCTTTAAATCTTCCTTTGGTGTTCCAACAGGCATCTCCATCAGCTTCTCATGCAGAGCGAGCAGCGCGTCCTCCCGACAGGACCATACCTTGGAATAAGCCCCGGCGACCTACCACAAAACAGGAGTCTTGCTTCACTGCCAATTAGCGTTTTCACGGCACACAACCACCCTCCAAATACTATACGGTTTGAAGGCTTTTTTTTTTTTTTTGGTTTTTTATAACTAAGAAGAATCTTTTCTAAAAACAGGACTTCTACAGAATACTTATATTTACGGAAATAATTTTTCTGATAAGGAAAATTTAAGACTATTAAATATGGAATATTTATCGTCAATACTTTCATTAGAATATGGAAGGCATTAAAAGCTCCACCAAGAGAAACATTTTACAGCTGAGAACCGGGGAACAAACCCACTGGGCTGTCTCTAGAGAGACGCATCCATCTGGCTTTGCTATTGTTCTTCACTGGACTCACTGGGTGTTCAAGAAAAGGGGCTGATGTTTAACACCAGCTCTGCAAATACCAGAAACGCCAAGTCTTAAATGAATACTTGTTCATAAAATCTGAAAATTTAGCTCACATTTTTGCTGTTTGACATTATTAATAATTAACAAAAGGCTTTCCAATTCAGTAAGAACAAAGCGAAATCAACACTATTATGAATACAAAGCCTTGGGCATGTTTCTATCCTTTATGTGTACGCACATATGTATGTGTGTGTACATGCTACATATATAGCTTCTTTCCCCTTTCATTTACCAGGTTTTCGCCTAACACCTCGATGGCAGTACTGGCTTCCCTCAAGGCCTTCTCTGTTAAGGGCTCCGGCTCCCCTGAAACGCCCCCTCTGTGAGCATCACCGAAGTCTGCGTCACTCATTTCGGGCTCTGCCAACGCTTCCCCCTGTTGCTTGCGAATAGCTGGAAGGGGCCGCTCGTCATAGGGAAGGGGCTCCACCTGCAGTGAGGGAAGGAACGAGGACAGCACTGTGGAGCTGGGGGTGTCTCCCTCCCACCCTTCTCCCACCCCAGTGGGACGCTCTCCAGCAGGCTATTGCACTTGCTTGCCTGGTCGGAAAGATGTTATTTTGCTAAATATCAGTATCGTCAGGTTAGAGTAACTTACATAACAAATAGGATGTAAATGAAAAAATGAGATGAGGCTTTCTCTTCCTTTCTAAACTCATAGGCTGGACGTGGTGGCTCACGCCTGTAATCTTAGCACTCTGGGAGGCTGAGGTGGGAGAATTGCGTGAGGTCAGGAGTCTGAGAAGAGCCTGAGCAAGAGTGAGACCCCATTATCTACTAAAAACAGAAAAAATTAGCTGGGCATGGTGGTGTGGGCCTGTAGTCCCAGCTACTTGGGAGGCTGAGGCAGGAGGATCGCTTGAGCCCAGGAATTTGAGGTTGCCGTGAGCTAGGCTGATGCCATGGCACTCTAGCCTGGGCATCAAGGCGAGACTCTGTCTCAACACAAAACAAAACAAAGCCCTTACTATAGACCTAACGAAAAAAGGCAATGTAGATTATATCTCAATTACTGTCCCCCCGTAGCAATTTCAGTTCAGTTGACATGGAGATTACTAAAGTAAAGATTATATTATTTTTTCTAACAAGATCTCTGTTATTAATATTTTCCTAGTTTACTGCTTAGAAATAAGAATCAAGCCTGCTTTTAATAAATATGTTCATTATCATGGGGCCTTATATTTAAAACAGTAGTCAAAGTTAAAGAATCTTTAAACGAGCTTTCTCTGCAGTGCCTGCTGAAACTCTGGACAGACAGCTGTCTATTCCAGTCACGATTACGCTGACACAGGTTTACTGAGCACCTAACTCACTCCAGGCACTGTTCTGGGTGCCCACCTACGGCAACGAACAAGACGACGTCCTGCCCCGCAGGGCTCACTACCTCCTGGGGGAGACAAAGGTGTACAACTAAGTCAGTCAACGTGTAGCAGGAGTCAGATAACTGAAAACAGAGCAAGCGAGTCCTGATTCGTTTTCTGGGGCAGGTGTTACTGTGACATGGAAATGAACAAGAGTCAGTATTCGTCTTTAATACTTAATAGGATACTATGTATACAACGTGTGAGAATAACTTTCTTATATTCTAAAACTCACTCATAGTTGTAAAAAACTTTCAAAAATAAAGGTAAAATTACAGTCTATTAAATTGAAGTAGTTAATAAAATATAAAAATTAAGTTATGGAAAAGATGTGGTGGGTGCTGCAGGGGCTGCTCTGAGACAGGACAGGAGTGAGGCAAGCTGCCCAGCTCTGCAGCGGACACTCGCTGGGCCAGATGCCATGCTTCCTCCCTCCTCCGAGTGGAACCCAAGTCCACCTGCCAGAAGCCCAAGGTCCCAGGAAGGTGCTGACCAAACACCATACGTCCCTCCTTGGATCCTAGCTGTCACTTCAAAGGCTGATCTAATCAGGGGAAACCCGAGGACTCCTGCTCAGAATGGGACACGGTCTCTTGCCCAGATGGTACAGCGTACAGTTTGCAGCTTAGAGCCGCCCTGACAACAGCCAGCCCCAGGGTGATGGGGAACCAGAGAAAGGCAGCTGAATGGTAGGAAGAAACCAGGTTTCTGATGATGCTGTTGAGCTACTGAATCAATCTAGCCCCGAAACCCACACGATCTCTTAACAGTTACAAAAGCCAATGAAACCCTCAGTTACGACACGGAAAATTCTAACAGGCATAGTAAGTATATACAAAACTTTACGGAGGTTTCACTGTGGTTAGTTCACGTTAGGCATTTTACAAATATTCCCTCTTTTATTCCTTGAGCAATGCTTTAAGCAGATGTTTGTATATTTTTACAGAGAGACAGACAGAGGGTCAGGATGAAGGATGTGCAGGACCCCAGGCTGACAGGGGCACCGCAGGGGCAGGCCGGGCAGGCCTGACTGCAGACAGTGTCTCCCACAGGAGGTGTGGCTGATGGGCTCATTGCTCATGTCACATTCTACTCAGTGCTTAGTTCTCCCAGAACGGAGGGGAAGAGGGGGCTTGGCTGTGCGGTGCACTCACGTATCCCAGGCACCGGAACAGTATCAGGCACGACACAGGTCCTCAATAAATATCTGTTGAGTAAAACGAATACCAACCCAAAACCGAGTTACCTACATTGATCTTTGGCTGAGGATCTGTGGCAGGCAGTAACGGGTCCACTGCAGAACGCTGAGGAGAAACAGTTATGGAACACGAGGACGGCTTTTCCTGAAGGAAAGGCTCTGCAAACTGGATTTCTGTTCCTCTTTCTTCCGGCTCTGGGAGCGAGGGCATGGGCTTTCGCTGGCGAGGACTGCCAGAAGGAACGAGGGGCTGCGGGGGTAAGTCAAAAGGTCTTCGCATCTAGAGGAAAAAAGGGACAATGAATTTCAAATGTCATTACCAAATATGACCTCATTCCTCCAGATGAATAAGACTTCAGAAAGGCTGTGCTGGAAGAGGATCCTGGGCACAATGAGAAGTTGCAAAATAAAAGAAAACCTTTCACAGATAGTGATAATCTATGCGAAAGTCCTACACAGTCACAGTGCACTCACCTCACTTGTCTCTCCATGGTTACTGTGTGGGCTACAAAAGTGACAAACACACCCAAAATGCTAGTATAGAAAGGGGCATTTGTACACGGGCAGTACAGTGCACGCGGGCAGTACAGTGTACGCGGCACGTCCACATAGGAGCCCTCGGAGAAGCAGGGCAGTGGGGACGAAGCACCCGGGCTGGGCCCAGGTAGATTTGGATCCAGGTCTGGGGCTGCTCTTTACCGTGTCTGCAAAGACAAGAGACGCTGTGCGATCCCGACAAGCAAAGCTGACTGCGCAGTCACCGTGCACTGGGCATGGTGCCAGGTGCTTCAGACAGGCGGGCTCATTAATGCTTACTGGGTTTTTTTTTTTTTTTTTTTGCTGGTCAAGTGAAACAGTGGGAGTGGAGAAAGAACAAAGGAATCTGTAACTGGTTGTGACCAATTAGTCGTAAACACCACTGCACTCGGACCAAGCAATGCTTTCTGTTTTTACCCCCACTTAAACTGAGGCCTAGAGCTCAGAAGAATCAGTCTGCGATCACACAGGTAGAATGGTGAAACCTGGATCTGAACCCAGGCACCGTCCAGCTCCAGAGCGTGCGCTCTCAACCACTATCCTCAGGGCCTCAGTTTCCTGATGTGTCACAGGGGATGAGTACCGCCTGCCTGCATGAGTTCCAACCATCAGAGGCAGAATTCCTTATGTGAAACACCTTCTCCACATGCCAAAGCCGTCAGCATTACTCTCTCACTTCGTCCTCACAACACTCAGGGGAGATGGGGCAGGGTCATCAGTTCATTTTACAGACGAGGAGGCTGGGAACGAGAGCTGCAGAACTCTCGGGTAAAAGTGGCAGGGCCTCCATCTCCCCGAACCCTGACTCATTCCCTTTCCCTCTACTGTGGATCCTCCTGAGAGAATGTGCCAAGGAAAAAACTGACCTGATGTAGGCACACAGAGCTGAACGGATCTTTTGCATTTCATTTATGAAACAGACACCCAATTTTATGAACACTACAGCTGAATCTCTCCTCCCCTAGGCTTCCATCCACCCAGTCCGGAATCCTGCCCCGGCCCCTCACCTGGTCGCCCTGCACCTACCAGCTCGGCATCCAGGAGGCTGTGCAGCTCCAGCTGCTCGTACACCTCGGCGCGGTACTGCTCCATCTGCTGCTTCTTCTCTTTGGCGAGATCGTAGTCTTCTTTCTCCACGGCACAGCGCTTTTCTACCTCATACCGCCCAAGACGCTCACCAACCTGAAGCACAAAATGGTGGCTTTTTGTTTCAAGTTTGGATCAACTCACGTCAAGTGCAAAGATAATTTCTGGAGTAATGCTTGAACAGCAGAGGCGACGACCACGTAAACATCCCACCAGGAGAAGCGAACGAGTGCAGGGAAACGGGAGACATGGGCAGCATTCGTTGCGAAGGTCCAGCTGCTTGTGGCCGTGCCAGCATCTAAGGCCCATGAGTTCACAGAGACTTTTGGGACAGCTCATTTTCCTCCCATTTCCCACAGCACTAAGGGTCCCAGCAGCGAAGCGGCTGACGGCACCTGAACGTTGAGTCTGAAGAGGGAAGGCACTTGCTTCCACTGACGTTTTATGATGCTCCTCTGTCCATAACTGTATCCCGCTGAGCTCTGTGAACTCACACTGACTTCACAGCCTTTAGCAACCTGTTACTTTAACATGTAGTCATAATAATTATACATAAAACCTATCACAAGCATAAAATAGGAACTGTTTTCTCCAGAAGCAGTACCTTTTGCAAATCAGCAATAGCTTGTTTTAGTTTCTTGGCATAATCATAGCGTTCCTTTTGGACGGCTTCACGTTTTCTTTCATCTAATTTGCGTATAATCTGTGCAACTTCTGGATCTTGGTACATATCAAACGCTAAGTCATCTAGTGGAGAAATATAGTCAGATTTCCTAGAGGGAAGAAAGGAATATTTTAGAGCTAATTTCAATCTAGCAGGGAAGCCCTATGAGCTCAGTGCTGAAGATGCACAGCTAAGACCCCGCCCACCCCCAGTCGCAGGTCCCGGGGCAGCTCCTGCGTGAGAAAGGGAGGCTCAGAGAAGTCAGTGACGGGCTTCAGGTCATGGAGCCCTTAAGTGCAAGCAGGTCTTTCTGACTCCAAAGCTTGTGCTCTTGCATTAACTGAACTCCATTTCGGGGCACTGAGCCTTTAAGGGTGCATGTACTCGTTCAGCCACTCAACAGATATTCCAAGTGCAGACTCGGGGCCGGTTGGTTGGGGGCACTGGGGACGTAACAGTGAATGTGACTCAACTGCAGAATAGGGGGAAAAACAAACAGAACAAAACAAATGGAAGACCAGGCCCCACCCTCAGAGCGAGTGAGGTGGCGGGCCAAGGGGAGTCCAGGCATCTGCATTTACCACTCCACCACAGTACTTTTGATGCACACACAGGTTAAGAATTGCTACCACTGAGCTTTTGCCTCAAAGTGTTAATCTGAATGCTATCAACCATCAAGTCCTATAGGAGATCAGAAAAGTTTTTTCAGAAATCTAAATGATCTTTTTTTTTTCTGAAAGAGACAGGGTCTTATGCTGTCCCCTGGGCTGGAGTGCAGAGGCCCAATCATAGCTCCCTGCAGCCTTGAGCTCCCGGCTCAAGTGATCCTCTTGCCTTAGCCTCTCGAGAGTAGCTGGGACTACAAGTGCCTGCCACCACACTTGGCTAATTTTTCTTGTTTTTTAAATTTTTTTTTGTAGAGATGGGGGTCTCACTATGTTGCCCACGCTGGTATTGAACTCCTGGCTTCAAGTGGTCCTCCCACCTCGGCCTCCCAAAGTGCTGGGATTACAGGTGTGAGCATGCCTGGCCTAAATGATCTTCTTAGTTACCTGAATAACTCATTTCTGATTAAATGTTACCTTATTCTTCCTTTTAAGTTCTACAGTAGGGCAATGGTCAGCTTTCTTCTGGGTCTAGAATTTAAAACAATAAAGCTAGTCTAACCATGCAACAAAAACTCTAACAGAGGACAGTTTCAACGAATTCCAGTCTGCTGTATCGACTACACGAAGTAAGCCAGCTGTTGGCTGTGACTTGGATATCCTTATACATAGGTAAACTTTAATTAAAATATTATTTTCACATAGATTTAGTTGATTTGTACAATGCTAAATTCAAAGGGGACATGGGAATACGTCACCCTTAAAAATCCCCGAGTCTCTTCTGACATTCCCCACTCCGTGAACGGCGCAGCCAGAGCTCCGGGCAGGCTGATGACCAGGACGGCTTCGGCAGCTTTGAACTGTGTCAGTTAGTGCCAGGGATGACTGAACAGTGACACATTTTAGTGTTTCTACAAGATCATGTTAACTATTTTTAGAAACACATATTACACCCTTAAGTCTAAGTCACTTTGCCTTGATGTCCCAGAGATGAAGACAGAGACTTCATTTGATTATAAAAATCCTACAAAGAAGAAACAACGTCCTACACCATCCGCGTCCCAACACCTGGCCACGCAGCGGCAGCATGGAGCACCGTCTGCCCACTCTGCCCGACGCCTCAGGCCGACGGCTGGACTCTCACATCTAGTAGGGCCCCACACTCGACAGTTACACAACCTCCCCAGCCCTTCGCGTTGCCCTCATAAAACCCCGGGGCAGAGGCAGGACAGGCAAACCACCGTCTGCCACCCCACCTGGGTGACTGGACTGGGACAACTGATCTAACACGTAAAATAACAGAAGGAACTTTTATTGGAGATAGAGTCTAAAATGTATCAATTAATTTTGTCATTTCTGTTTTATTGGCGTGAGCTTCAATAAGGGCAGAAACCGAGTATGCTCACGGTGACAGTGCTGACGAGAAGTGGAGACACACAGCCGTCTGCTCATTAGTGCTCTTTGCCCCCAAGGGGTTTCAGATTCCCTTTTGAAGGTGAGGGGTGTTGGTAATTTCTGTCAGGCGAAGGGGGGACCGGAGGTGGAGACTGAGAAGCGTGTGTGGGCAAGTACGTAACTTTCATCATCGTTTTCTGCAAACGCCACTGGAATGGCCTCCACGCACTTTCCCAGCTCGCCACACTCACAAGCACCCGTGACAGTCCTCGGTCTGCACCTCCTACCACACAGCCCCTCTTCGGCTGATGGGTCCTTGCAAAGACCAGCCGTGCGGGGACGGGAGGGGGCTCCGTGGGAAGAAAGGCTCACTGTCTCCAGCTCGCACACTCGGCAAACAGCAAACGGCTCCTGGGCAACCACAGAGAGAATCTGCGCCACATTTTGTGCAAACAGAAGAGCCGGGCTCAGGTACTAGTCACTGTGTGTCAGCAGTGTGATTGCATGCAGGGAAAGTGAAATCACACCAAATTCAAAACGTCTATTAAGACATTTTAAAACGTGTGGTCTTTTTATCGGGAAGCTGCTGTCAGAGAAGAGAACCCAGGGATCGTCGTGCATTCCGCTTCCCTTTAGATGCGGCACCTCTGGAGGGGGGGGGTGCCCATGTGTCACCCACAGGGAGCATGTGGTGAGGTTGCAGAGGGAGCTACTGTCCCAAAGAGGCACCCAGGGACAGAGGGGTGACAAAGGATGGTGCGGTAGGGCTCCTTAGCTCCCTCACCGTGGACCTGCCAAGGGTCCTTACATTGCTGGGAAAAAAAGGCAGCAAAAGAAATAAGTGTCTACAATTAACATGAGAATGTTTTAATGGGTAGAGAGGAATTGGTAAAAACTGTGTTTTTAAAAACTGACATGATTTGTGTTTCTCACTCCCCTAAAGAATACATTTTTTAAAGTAACCATAAGATGACGTCTCTCGTAACTATTAATTTGGGTCAATTAATACCTTTGATTTTTACCTCTGAATTTGCCTGTGCCAATAAAATATCAAAGGATGGCGGATAGCTCTTTTTTCTAAATGCATTTTAGGAACCTTCTAGTAATACCCGAAGACAAGAAATGAAGTAGTCTCTGAAGGGCAGCAAGGGAAGGAGTGCTAAATAAAACAATGACCTTAATCTGCATGTAAGTTTGAGACAATCCAATCAGTGGCTTATCCAACTCTAAACTGAATTTAGAGGCTCTCAAATCCAGAATCCCTTGGAAATGACGGACACTTCCTTGATTCTGAGGACAGGTGCAGACGTTTGCTGCGTGGAGAACAGGACTCTTACCCAGCATAAGTTCCTTCTAGAGCTGGATCCTCTGTGTTGTGCCCAAGATAATGGTCAAGCAGCTTCTCTCTAGAGGTCTTTGGGAGCAAAACATCTGCTTAGTATCTCAGAGCAAGCAAGGAACAACAGATCTTGACTGTAAGAATATGTGACAAAGTCGTCTATGATTCTGGTCTTTTGGAGGGACAGTTAAAACTACTGAGTAAAAGAAAAGTTTAATGTACTATAGCTGCTAAAAATCATCTGATGGCATTCACTAGTCAATTTATAAAGATTTTTAAAATGACACTTTTTGTAGTGCAAATGATTCCCTCCTGTTAACAACACATTTTCTTCCTTAGGAATTAAACTTCCCACACTTACAATATTGCTTTCATCACTGAAATCTGCAGGGTCTCCAATGATATTTATCGCAACCAAAGCAACCTAAGAAAGAGTTAAATCAACGGAAATTAATTATAGAATTTTTTTTTTATTTATTTTTTTTATTTTTTTATTTTTTTGGCCCTGCAACAGACTGATATAGAATGTTTTTGATGCCTTAACAAACTCTGACCTATATTATCAAATGAGATGATGTATATCAAAGTGCATTAAGTGTAAAATGTTATGCTAATGTATAGAATTATTATGTTTTTATTTATGTAAGTTAATATTCTAATGCTGAACCAATTGGCTATTTTAACCATTTAAAGGATGTTGAAACAATAATAGTTAAAAACCTCCAAAGTTTTAACGTGGCCTCATGATAAACTATCTACTCAAGGTTAAGTATGGAGGTCATATTTACATGATCTTGGAAATTAGACAGTGAAATTAAAAGCTAAATTAACATAGGTCAGTTTATCCAAGTCAGTGTTTCTTACCTGAGGGGGAAGTTACTTTCCCATTCCTTCCTCTCTCCTTGAGAACCACGGTGGGCTAACTAGGTAACCAGGCCATCGCTGGTGAAGACATGGTGGTGGGGGGAGGGAGGAAGGGACAGAGGGTGGCACAGAGGGTAGGACTGAGTCTTCCAGCTTCCTGTCAAGTGATGCTGCCGTGGACCACACAGCACAGCGGAGAGCTCTCCTCCAACTCATGTGCTTGCTCTACAAGTCTGATTTGTTGGAATGCTTGCATTCCTCTTGGAGCCGGCAGGGAGTATTGTAAATATTTGCTAATTAACAAGATTGCTTTGGACACAATTGATTTCTACTACATTAACCATGTAGGGGAAAAAAGAAAGGGAGGGAGGGAGAGCTTAAGAATTAGTAGTCTGGAGCTGGAGAGATTTGGGATTACGTGAATATTACATGCGTTCCCGATTTCACCAGGGCATGTGTCTTGTGAAGGTTTAGAGGGTTTTCTAGATCAACATAGTCCAACACAAATGGCACTTGAACCACATTTGTCATTTTAAGTTTTCTAAGTAGGCCCATTAATAAAAACTCAAAAAGAAACAGGTGAAATCTATTTTAATAACAGTTTAACACAACATATCCAAATTGTTATTGCTTCATCATCTGCAATTGATATAAAAATTTTAATGAACTTTTATATTCTTTTGCACTGAGTCTCAAGTCCGTTGTCTGGTGCCGCTGGCAGCAGCTCTCATGGGCACTGGGCCCGTTCCCAGTGGGCGAGAACTGCAGGTGCCCAGAGGCTGCTGTGTTGGACACCACAGCTCAGAGAGCTCAACCTCTTCCCAGAAAAGATCCCCCCTTACCGGACAATCTTGAAAACACATCTAAGAAAAGATAAATGCCTGCCTCTTTGTAGAGGGTGGGCAGCAGAATCAAAGGGAAGCTGACTCATCTTACCTGATTGTATATGTTGTATTTGTTGACATGGTTTTGGTGAAAAATCAGTTTAAGAAATTGCCCGACTGCATCTACATAAACTGATTTTAGTTCCCGGGCTTTGCAACCCATCTTTTCATTATCACAGAGAGACACATACCTGAAAGAAAAGACACACTGGAGGAAGTGTTGATTTGAAATGTGCTGCTCAATAGGGCTGCCCTGCTGCTCCTGCACTCAGGAGGTTCAAACAAAAGCTAAGTCTGGAGTGAAAACCTGGGGACAAACCCCAGGAGTCAGAATCTGAACAGCAGAATTCAGAGGTGATAATGATGCTTAGTAAGCATTTTCAGTATGAGGCAACTGTGTATTCCTGAACCGAAGAGAAGTACCTAACGTAGGACCAAAGCAAGGGGCAATTCATTAAGTTTTAAGAGCTCTGAGGTAGAATTAGTCAGTCTAAAAGTTGATGTAAATTTTAAATTTCATTCTTACCCAAGTCTTCGAAACCGCTCTCCTTGATATGGTACAAAATACTCAGGCAAGCTTTCACTAATGTAGAACTCAATTTTACTTGCAATCATGTATTGGTGAGCAAGTAACTGTAGTTTTCTTATTCGACATCTCTCCACCATTTGAAGAACAATTTCTTGTGGAAACTGGCAAAATCTGAAAACAAACACACTTTTGTTTTTTCTGACCAATCACTGCAGAGGGTTTCTGTATGCTAGCACCTCATTCTTCCAGGTAAGAAGCATTAACCAAGCACCTGCTGTGAGCAGATGGTCTGGGAGTCCGGATGGTACAGAGACGACTGCGACACTATTCCCGTTCTCCTGAGATTTCAGTCAGAGCTGAAGCTTGGACTTACGATTTGACTTGATCTGCCTGCAACCCTATGTGAATCATAGTTTGGCAGCTAGTCAGTGGTCTGAAGGGAAGCCTGAAGTTTATCATGAGGTCAACAAATCAATTCGAAGAGGCTGTACTAGTGGGCCAGACAGAGCCAAAGGATTTTCCACAGGAACCCAGACACTCAAGGAAAAGCGCCAGCCTATCAATACCCAAGGAGCGCCTGCCCTTCACGCTCAGCGGTCAAGGGGACAGCCTGGGCTACGGCCCATGTTGGTGCTTTCACTTTTGCTTAGAGGTGACAGGACACGCTAACAAGCTAGCTAAGAATCAGTTAGAGAAACACAGAGATCAGCAAAGACCTGGCATGGCAATAAAAGACCCTGAACAGGCACTCCCCCAATGTTGGCAGGACAGCAAAGACCGCCCACGTTCAGCTAGCAAGCACGGGGTGCGGGACTGGGGCAGGCACATGGAGCAGGAGCAGGGGAAGCTCCCAAGGATGAGGGCCACCAGGAAAGGGCTCTCCCACCTCAGGTGTCACCACCCTCAGTGTGCTCAGAGACGCTGCCAGGGTCTGTGTTCCCACCCGCCTGGACATACCTGGTCTCCTCTCCCTCCCCAAGCCAAAGCTGCTGCCTGTCCACCCACACCTGACTCGGACATGGGCCCTCTGCAGGGAGTTCTTCCACCCAGTGGAGCAGCCCACTGCTGGCGTGCCCACCTCCCCCACTTGCCCGGCTGCACTGGACAGAGCCTGCCCAAGCGTGGGCCCACCTGCCAGCCTCCTTGAGAACTTGGCTCCTGTGGGCGGCCTGCAGGTCTCTTGGCCAGATCATTCCTACCAATACGCAAACACTCTAGAAACACCCATCTTAAGAGCACCATCCTGGGACCCCCACATTCCTCTCCAGGTGCCCCCCATTCTGCATGCAGGAGCTGTCTGTAGTCACTATCACAACTTCCTTGTGCCCCTTCTCCCATCCCACTCCTGGAGGGCTCTGTGCCATGCTGCCCACAGTTACCCATGTGAAGGCCACCATGGAC
>JAQIFY010001299.1:0-14292 GCA_028533085.1 Varecia variegata | reverse complement strand
TCTATCCAGGATAATATAAGAGGTGCTAGTTCACCATTGTTTTTTGTGGCTGAGTAGTATTCCATGGTGTACATACACCACATTTTATTAATACACTCATGCACTGATGGGCACTTGGGTTGTTTCCACATCTTTGCAATTGTGAATTGTGCTACCATAAACATTCAAGTGCAGATGTCTTTAGTATAGAATGTCTTTTTTTCCTTTGGTTAGATACCTAGTAGTGGGATTGCTGGATTAACTGGTATTTCTATTTTTAGTTCTTTGAGATATCTCCAAATTGCTTTCCACAGAGGTTGTACTAATTTGCAGTCCCACCAGCAATGTAAGAGTGTTCCAATCTCTCCACATTCACACCAGCATTTGTTGTTTTGGGACTTTTTGATAAAGCCCATTCTCAGTGGAGTTAGGTGATATCTCATTGTGGTTTTGATTTGCATTTCCTGATTGCAAAGACTGGAGAGTGTGAGATATACAATAGGGAATAGAGCGTGCCACAGCCAGCCAGCACAATGTGATCTGACCCACAGAAGGATGCCCGGCTCCTCCACTGACCTCCACATCCACTTAATTTTTCTGTTTTTTTTAGTAGAGATGGGGTCTCGCTCTTGCACATGCTGGTCTGGAACTCGTGAGCTCAAGTGATCCTCCCGCCTCGACCTCCCAGAGTGCTAGGATTACAGGCATGAGCCACCATGCCTGGACTAGTAATTTCTTGTATATGGAATGAGTTCATCTCTGATTCTAAGCAGTCTTGGTACAATATTTCTTCTAAGTATACATAGTGTGGATTAATTCATTGGAAATATGACCGGAAAAGGAGCAATAGAAAAAAAATTCCATGTGTCCAGATCTTCATATTTGGCTTTTTGTACTTAAAACATCTACCTTTCCTATGTTATTAAAATTTCTTATACATACATTTACATGTATACCTATAATTTCCTATATTTCTATGTATAGAGCAATAGATAACTAGTAGTCTGATTTCCTATTTTAAAATTCATGTCATATTAAACAGAAACAGTAGGTATAGTTAGTGGAATGACATCATAGTGATAAGAGTATACATAATAGTAACTTCTCAAAAAGTAATCAGGATATTTTGATTTGATTTTTTTTCATATATATTTATTTGCTTTACTTTGTTTATCAGTAACATTATGAATTCATTGCTGCAACTGTAGAATCTCAAGGTTTAGAGGTCCTGATTTCCAAAGGAGTCATGGGGCATGAGAGTCTTGTTGGATTATAAACTAGGGCTTCTGCCTAGACACTTTGGGCCCCTTGTGATCAGGGATAAGGAAACAAGGAAAGCAGTCACTGTTTTGGCAGGGGTAATTGGCCTTCATCATTGGGAAAGTTTGGGATACCCTCATACAATGAAGGCAAGTGTGAACACGTGAGGAACTCAGGTGGTCTGCTTGGTTGCCACTTGGTTCTCCCTTGCCCAATTTTGATTATAAGTGCATGGCAAAGGAACCCCAGCCTGAGAAGGACATGACTAGGGACTCAGACCACCCTTCCTGGAGCAGCACACATCTAGGGACTGCTATAGTTGTCCACCATGAGTCAACTCTGTTAGGCAGGATTCATTTCAGAACTCCACACTGGGGTGACTGAGGCTTTGTCTGGCCTGTACTGCAGTTCACTTTCTCCCTTTGCTCACTTATAATCCTATAATCCACCCCAACTTCCTTTCACAAGTGTAGACCCCTAGTGAACATCTTATACCCAACTCCATCTCAACGTACACTTCTGGAGAACTCAACCTGTGATATTTTGTATTGCCAACAATGTTGTCCATTCATTTTATCTTTGGCTACCCAATCAGCTCTGTTTTTGTGAGATTTGGGGATATTAAAAACCAATGCTCCTGCCACAACTGCCATCTTGCCTCCTAGACTACCTGCTGTTGAATCCTTGCTCTTTCACTCATTTTGTGACCACAGACAAGTTACTTTGCTTTTCTAATATACATGGGAAAGAAGAAAAAAATTGTCTATCACCACAAATGCCTTGGGGTAAATTAAACAAGATTATGTATTTAAAGCACTTAGACCAATCCTGGTAACTAGTAAACAATTAAAATCAGTATTATATCAGTAGTAGTAAGATATCAACCAGTAGTAGTGGTCACATGACATTCCTGAGTTTCTATTATTTAACAAGTTCTTTAGCTACACTAGCTCATTACTTTTAGAGAATCCTGTAAGACTTTATGTGGAGTTAATTGCCTATGATTATAGATCTCATTGATAAGTGGGAAGAATTTAAAATCAAGTCTTTTTGACCCCAAGTTTAAGATTTTCTGAAAAGGCTAGATATCAAATATTTTAGGGTTTGTGGGCCAGAAAGTCTGCGTTGCAGCTACTCTACTAGGATATTGGAGCAGAAAAGCAGTGATAGACACCTCATAAATGAATATGCATGACAGTGTTCCCATCAAGGGATGCTATTTTCCTTTAACATTCTTGCTTGATTTCCCAAGCATATTCTGTTATGTAGAAAATGTTTTTATTATTATATTGATAAGAAATAACAATCTATTCAAAATCTTTACTCAGAAACTCCTCACATGGGTCATTGTATAAGATTCATGCACTAAAGAACCTCATGATTTTCCTAAAAACAACACTTACTTCACGGTAGAGGGTTTGGTATGAGGTATCTCCATATTAGATAGAGTAAAATGTAGAAAGGAAGATGGAGCAAACCTTTCAATTTGGGGATAATCTTTGTATTTTACCTATTTTATGCTGTGAATGACGTCTAGAAAGAAAAAAAAGAGCTGGATGTTAAATCAGAAGACATAATTCAGTTCATAGCTAGACCACTTAGGTTCTTTTGAAAGTTGTTTAAAGTCTCTGAGTGTGGGTTTCCTCATCTGATAAATGAGCAGGATAAAACCATTTTCAATGTGAAGTTGGAGCAAAAGTGATCATGAATGTGAAACTACTTTCAGACTATAGAAAAAACAGAGCAAAATGGAATCATGTGCTCCTGAAATTTTCTTCTCTCCTGGATCATCAGTTTTTCCTGCTATACTGGTTAGAGAGAAAGAGAGAGAGAGGGAGAGAGGAGAAAAAGAAGGAAGAGAAGGAAGAGAAGGAAGAGAGCCCACAATACCCTACGTTACTCATCAGTTAACTCTCATCACTGGGTCCAGCATGCTGGCCTATTTGCTGTTTGGAACACATTGGGCATGGTCCTCTTCTCAAAGTGATTGTTCTTAATATTCTATCTTCCTGAAAGGCTTTTTCTCTATATAATCTTCTGGCCTACTTTTTCACTTCATTTAGGTTTCTTCTCAAATGCTGCTTCTGACAAATAGAAGCCAATCTCCTCCTTCTCCTGGAAAGCAGAACATACACACAGTATATACCTTATATATCACTAAAATGAGACTTTGTGGTCTTGCAGGTGCTTACCTTTGGGCCTCAATTCCCATTGGTTCTTCTTAATGGATCATCCTTCCAACCTCCACATGTCAATATCCATCTTTTAAAGTCTGGTATAAATGGAACTTCTTTGATGTCTTCTTTCTCTATCAAGATTGATCTTACCATATTTGGTGCTCCCATTAATCTTTCTTTTGTCTCTCATTTATCACATTCTTGTACCCATCACTAATTTGGGTAGATCACTTTCCCTAGGCTGTGATTTAATCATCTGTTAAACAAGGGGTTTTGAGACATGAAGTTGCAAGACTCTAGGTCTCTTCTAGCTCGACATTGCTAATTCTTGTATCCTGCACACTCTCCTGGGAAAAGTGGCTGTCATCACCATATATCTTGAGTTGTTGCAACACACCAATTTTCAGCTGATAATTGCTTTGTGGTTTCTGAACTGTCAGGAGTAGAACAATTCCACATATGTATCTTCCTTTTCTTGAAAAATAACAATAATATTTGTGATAGTATCTAATACATATGTAAATATGCATGCACATGTCACTTGATTCGCATATATACACAAGTGCACATAGATATAGATATAGATATATAGACAGAGATAAATATATATGCACAAATACACACCATATATTTATCTCATATATACCACTTGGCAATTCACTTGTGTGTGTATCATATATACACATTATATACACACACCCCATATAAAACTTGACAACCCACAAAGCATTTTTACATTTCTTTTTTCATTTTACTCATGTCAACAGCATACAAGATAGGTAAGTAGGTGAGCATTATACCATTTTCCAGAAAAGCAAACTAAGATTCAAAAAGGTCAAGGCTTCATTCTAATATGACAGGGCTTTGTCTAGAATATATGTCTTCTGCTTCCTCAGTTCAGAGTTCTTTCTGTTCCACCAAAGGTGCTTCTGCATTTATAATATTATTAGAGAATTAATGAGACATCCCCATGCTGTGGTCTACTGTACTTTATATTGTATGTGGGTTTTCCTCAGAATTGGGCACTGAAAACCCAAGGTTTTGGAGCTCTGCTTATGTGTGACCAGCTGGAAGAAACTAAAGTCATTTGCTATCTCTGTGACCTCCATTTACTGATGAATATCTGAGCCAGGGGAAGTGTCCTTCAGTTTTCTCTGACAAATCAAGCATATCTGACACTAACTATTCTTATCTGTCAGGCATTTCACAGACTTGTGTCTCGGGAATCCAAATTCTGTCATCCCTCAAGAGTCTCCCAGCAGGGCACTTTGTTTTCAAGTCAGCAGTAATGTAGACGTTTCCTAAAAGGAGAGTGGCTCGGTACTGCTAAGTGGAGTATATAGACGAGGAAGATTCAATCCCTTGGACAATCTATTATACTAGCATTGTCTTGTAACTCTTTTAAAGTGATCTCATAACCATTATCGCCATTCAATAAAAAAAGGAAATTGAAGCCTCAGGGCTTAAATGCACGGTCATAAGATCAGAAATGGTAGAGTTAGGACTCTTTACCATATCTTCTTCAATCCCATCGAGAAAAGAACTATGAACTATGAATTGCTCATTGCCTCCCCTTCCAATGATGAAAAGGAATTTTTCCCCTAACTTTGGGGTTAGAATTGAGTCTTTCCAAACAAAAACTTTGGCCACTCTATATGTAAACACAACTACAAATTGTGTCCAAATCAAGAAACTTCAAGATTAGCTAGTGTTTCTGCATAACCTTAACTGCCATTTTTGTACTTTCTTTATTTCTTTAAGCTTTTATTTGGGCAACCACTAGGGATAAGTGCATAGGCATCATCAATGTTTATTGTTAAATATAGATGAGAATAAGGATGGTAGGTGTGATTATAAAGGGGTTGGATGAGGGACACTTGTAGTGATGGAACAGTTTTGTGCCCTGATTGTGGTGGTAATGGTTTCACCTGTGATGAAATTGCATAGAACCACACACACACACACACACACACACGCACACAAATGAGTCCATGTAAAACTGGTAAAATCCGAATAGGGTCAGTTGACTATACCAATGTTAATTTTCTCATTTGATATTGTACTATAGCTAAACAAGGTGGTACCACTGGCAGAAATTAACTAAAGCGTACATAGGGACTGTTTTTACATTTTTTAAAACTTTCTGTGAATCTGTAATTACTCAAAATTTAAAGTTTTAAAACATACATGCTGAATTATAGTTTACAATGTAAAAAAGAAAGGTAAACTGAATTGTTCTATAGGAGTGAGCTTTTTGCAGCACAATTTTCTGAGAAGTAAATCATGAGGACCTTAGTGACATCTCTTTGTCATTAGAAGGATGGTGTTGATCTGTAGGGATGGAGTTTTCTGCTTGAAGCCTACTCTGAGTATTTTTCTGGCTCTATGCAATGGTATAAAGCTTCAGAACCAAGCTTGCTGGGTTCAAATGCAGAATTGAATTTAAAAATCAATTTGGGAGAATTGTACCTTTACAATATTGAGACTTTCGTTTTAAAAACACCATAAAGCTCTCCAATTATTTAGGTCTTCTTTAAAGTCTAACTAAATATATTTTGCATGTATTTCATTAGGCTTATTTCCAAGAGCCTCATATTTTTTATTATTAATATAAATTGTATCTTTTTTGGAAAGTACATTTTTCTATCTGTTGTCCCACAAGGAAATTGCTATTTGTATTTCACCACTTTTTATTATGTTTTTGTTGTGTTTTTTATAAAATATGTAGTTAGAGTTCTAAAAGTAACATAATTAGTTCATTAACATTTATTATAGTATAATTTAATATAATAGTTAAATTTGTTTTTTCATCTTACTTTCTGTTTTCTATTTCTCCCTCCCTGATTTAAGCTTTTGTCTTCTCACTGACTGCACTCCCTGCCTGTACCCCTCCCACCTATGGTGTGTTCTCAACACAGTAGCCAGAGAGATTGTGCTGCACACCAGATACTTCCAGTTTTCCCTCCAGCACATAGTAGGGTTGTTCTTCCCCATCCCAGAAGCATAAATGGACATGTTGTTTACTGTGGCACGTGGAATGTGAATGGAAGAGATGTGATCATTTCTAGAGAAATGAGAGTTTTAAGTGCTGGCACATGTTTGACCAGAGGGAAATAAATACATCACAAAAATTCACACAGTATGATACCATTTACACATGACACAGAAACATTTAAAGTAAACAATACATTGTTTAAACTCAAAACTGAGTAGAGTTGTTACTTTTGATGGGAAGAAAGTAGTACAAAATCTGGGTTTTAAAGAGAATGTTTTTGTGGATTTTTTTTTCTTAAATTGGGTGGCTGGGATATGGAGTATTTGTTGTTGGTTTTTAAAATTTACTTATATTCTTCATAAATAGTCCTTCATATCTACTTCAACATATAACAAAAATATTTAAAAAAATCTTTGCAATGAAGCTTTTAGAGAATTCTATATTTATTTGCCACAATAACAAACAAAAAGCCTTTTGATTAACCAATTGTTTCATATCTCTTTGGGCAGCTTGAATCTGTGCCACTCAGCATTATAAACTGCAAGTAAAGGCCTTCTGAGAAAGGAAACAAATCAGAAAAGCAAAATGCCATCACTGATTAATTTATGAAAACCAAGTTTTCAACGTACAAGAACCAGGGGCAAAACAAAACAATAACTCACCAGGGGGCCGTGAGCCCTGAAGTGTGGCGCTTGGCCATGTGTAACTTTATCACTCCAGGTCTCAAATCTGAATGATATCAATCATGCCACTTGCCAGGGCACCAGCTGAATATAAATTGGCATCAATAGGCCTCATTCTGCCAAGTGATTTGATAGTTCTTTTATTTTAAAACACTTAGGATAGATTATGGAATGAAACCATACACTTTGGAGCCGGTTAGAAAAATCAATTCAAACCACACTTAAAGACAAAGAAAAATCCTTCTGTTCTTTCTGGTGACATATCTTACTCAATAAAATAGCCCCATGGAGATGCAGACACTTATACAAGGTAAATTTAGGCAGCAATGTGATTGTTAACACATGTATCATGACTTAATACTTGTATACGCTGAACCTCCACATTTACTCTGGTAACGCTGAGAGTGCTCAAAATGTCTTTGGAACTCCTATTTAGAAATACGTCCTCAAAGCCTTGAATACAATTTTACAGTTTAGGGGTGGATTTCTTTGGTTTTTAGAAAATGCCAAAAGTTTTTTTGATCCAAATTTTAGGGAATGAATTTTCAAGGGCAGGAAGTCCAGATTTGGCTCATACACAAGAAACAGCTTTGGGGAGAAATCAGTCTTGTCTGTCTGGATAGTTCATAAAGCATCACAGATCCCCATTTTCCATGACAGGTAGAAAATCTAGGTTCAGGTCTCCTTGTGAATCCTGGCTCTGCCACTGACAAACTCCGGACAACAGACAAGTTAGTGAACTCCTCTAAATCTGAACTCCCCTGAAATAAGGATAATCAGGGCTACCTTACAATGTTGTTGTGACAATTTAAAAAAAAATATGGTTTGTAACACATAATAGTATTCAATAAATGGCAAATAAAAGTAAAATAAGAACATTAGCAGCAAATCTAATTCTGAGGTCTTAAATTTAGGCACTATTAAGCAGCAGTTAAGTGCAGGAACTTTGAAGTCAGGTTCACCTGAATTTAAATTACAGATTCTCTATTACCTAAATATATAATTTATATCATTTCAGACAGTTATTTAACATCATAAAGACATCTCAACTGAAAAATGGGGTAATTATAGTGTTTGTTGGTTTATTATATTAATAATAATCATATAGATGTTTAGTACTAAAATTGAATTGGTAGTAAATTCAAATGACATAGGAATTTTTAAATTTAAGTCTTACCTCATTCATAAATTAGGTAAATGACTTGAAGCTAAATGACTTTGAAGGCCCAGGCATGGACATGTAGGCTTTCCTTCAAAACTTTCCTAGACCACACAGAGTAGGAGTTAAAGAGCATGATCTCTGGATTCAAACTGTTTGGGATTGAACCCCACCTCTGCCCACATCTACATGAACTTGGGCAAGTTACCAAACTCTTTGTTGGTCCCCTCAAGGGCACAGGTAGGTGTTGGGGACCTAAGGCTTATAAAATTTTGAAATTATTCTTTAAGAAAATGAATAAAAAATTACAAATATGAAATTAGGTCCCTGGTTCTGAAATTTAAGTATCAATAACTTAGGGTAAATTTGCCTCTGAAATTTTACAGAGTTATGGGGAAATCAATTAAATGTAATTTTTTTTTAATTTTTGTTTTAAAAGAGGTATTGATGTTTATTCTTTTTCCCCCCAACTTTGTTGAGGTATAAAATTGACAAGGAAAAACAGTACATACTTGTGGTATACAAAGTGATATTTTGACATATGTACACATACATTTGTATATATATACACACACATTGTGAAGTGATTACAACAATCAAGCGATTTATCATAGCCATCGCCTCACATAGTCATCCTTTGTGTGTGTGTGTGTATGTGTGTGTCTGAGAGAACATTTAAGATCTATTCTTTTAGCAAATTTCAAATATATAGTACATTATTAACTGTAGTCAATGTGCTATACAATAAATCGCCAGAATTTATTCATCCTGACTAAAACTTTGTACCCTTTGAACAACACATTCCTACCCTCCCCTCCCTTCAGCCCCAGCCACCACCGTGATACTCACCACTTCTATGAGATAGACTTTCTGGATTCCACATAAACTCGAGATCGTACAATACCTGTCTTTCTGTGCCTGGCTTATTGATTGCACTTAGTATAATGCCCTCCAGGTTCATCCATGTGGTTGCAAATGACAGGGTTTATGTAAAATGTTTGGAACAGTGCCGGGCACGGTGATCACTATATAAGTATTTGCTATTATATCTATCTCAGTTCCACAAACATACATCGAAAGCCTCCATTTCACAAAATCTTTAAGTAGAAAAGAGTAAATCATTGTATTTTTCCTTGCCTATCTTATACATTTCAGATTATCATGGAGTGCTAAAATGTATAGTCAAGCCCTGGGCTGTACTGATTATGGGTGGATATTGAAGACATAAATAAACTAGTGCTCACAAGGATAAGTAAGGATTCAAGAACATCCCAGGGAGAGTACAATTGCTGAAGGTTCTCCCTTTTCCCACTGTGGTTATGGTGTTTGGTGGGAAGGCCAAGGAAAGTATTGCTCCTTGCTCAAACTAAGCTAGGCTGTGCTCATGGAAAAATACTAGTTAAACTTTTCACTCCATGCTTCGCCCCATCTCCACTCATTCCCCACCTCACCATGGTTAATCGCCACACCTGAGGTGCAGGTTTGACCAAATAAGTTTGTCTCACAATGTCCTGATTATCATTAATTTCATGTTCTCTTCTACTTGGTGCATTTTATTTACTCAGAGGCAACAAGAAGCGATGAGTAAGGACCCCTTGTGGCATATTTAACAGAACTAAGAAAGAGAGTTAACTTCTGTCTGAAGGCTTGGTAAAACCCTTAGGGCCTTAACGTTTGATTATTTTTATCTGACTAGAATAAAAGTGCCCTTGTCTGTTTATCTATTTCGACCGCTGAGAGCAAGAACTGTTCAATTTGCCTCTACCAACTTTCAACTACAGAATCTCTAACAGAATAGATATACTCTTTTTTGAGGTTCCCCAGGATTACTAAAATTTCTAATCTCCCAAGAACTGACATTCTGTACTTAGTATAACTCCAAAGCATAGAATAGGCACTGGACCAATTTCCTGGGTGGTCTGTGTAAGTGGCCTTTCCACGTAAGAAGCAAAGTCAGTCCTTGTTCCTGAATAGCAGGATTGTCCTATCTAGGTAAATGCAATTTGCTAGCAAATGTGACATTTTTGGCATGGTCATGGTTGTAAATTTGGTTTATCCAGTTAGATCTTGGTGAAAATGAAAACAGATTCTCAACAAACCTTTGCAAATAACTACATTATCATGGAAGGTCAAGGGATTTAATAAAGGCCAAGATAGTTTTGCAAACAGGGATAATCAAAATGTGCCTTTATTTTCTACAGAATCATCATTCTGAAGTACTTTTAAAGATTCATTAGTTATAATATGCATTACAATTTCTAACAAAACATTTTTTACCAAATTCTGAGGAGTCAGTTGAAATAAATTTGAAAGAATTTCATTTTAGTTTGCACAAATATATTTACCTATATTAAGGTTTAAAGATAGAATGAATGAGAAAGGGTTTTCCCTACTGCCCATCATATAATAGAGTCTTACAATACCAACCATATGCAAAAATAATACAATTGTATTTTTCATTAGTTTAATTCAATTCTTCAAAATTAATGCCTATCTGTAAAGTTATACTAAAATACTAAATTGAATATTAAAATATGAAAGAAAAAAGAATGAAGATAGAATAATCAGAGTTAAAGCATTCTCAAAATAATTATTGCTTAGAAGTTTAGAAAATATAATGATTAATTTTAGACTTCATAAAATTAAATAGAGATAAAATTTTAAGGATAACTGAGTAAAAAACAAAAATAGATGATAGAAAGAGAGAAGGAAAAAAACAAATGAAGACAAGAAAAATCCTATTAATCCAAGAGACAGCAAGAAAGACGGGGGAAAAATAACCATAGAAAAGGCAAGGCAAAAAATAAGGTCAGAATGGAAACTATGAATTAGAGGTCAAGACATATGTGGGTTCAAATGAGAAGTCTTAACACGAACCCAATCATAGTCTCAGAATTAAAAAAAAAAAAAAAACAGAAAAAATCCAGATCTATGTAGAACGTTGGTAAATATAATTGCTCTACCTTTTCGCAGTGCAGATTTATAGAATGTTTCATCATGTCAGAATATTCTATTGGACAGCAAACTGTCTAGTCAGGCATACTTGCATGACATGCACCAACAGGTTTACACAAGAATATTTATAGCAAAGCTATCAAACAAGCACCAGAACCAAATAACCTCAAATATCCATTTGTAGAAGGGAACATACATTGTGGCTGATTCAAACAATATAATAGTAAATAATATTGAAAATGAAAGATAATCAGCTACAACTATCAGTATGACAGACTCTCAAGATAATATTGAGTTAAAAAGTACATTGCAAATAACTTGTACCATATGATACATTTTATATAAAGCTAGAACACATACAAAACTAACCAGTGCATTGTTTAGTCATATAACAAGGAAATAATAAATACAAAATTCAGCATAGCTTCTCTCCCTGGTAATAAAAGGGAAATCAAATCAGAAAAGGATGTTCTTTTTTTATTTTTTCTTTCTGAATTTTACAGGGGTACATACATTTTGGTTACATAATTTGCTTTTGTATAGTTTCAGTCAAAGTTATAAGTGTGCCCTTCAGTCAGTTAGTGTGCACTGCACCCGTTAGGTGGGAATTTACCCATCCCCTTCTCCCCCCTCCCACCTACTTAAATTCCCTTGAATTTTACTTCCATATGTGCACGTAAGTGTTGATTGATTAGTCCTAATTTAGTATTGAGTACATGTGGTATTTGTTTTTAGATTCTTGAGGTACTTCACTAAGAAGAATGGCCTCTAGTTCCATCCAGGTTGTTACAAAAGTTACTAGATCACTGTTTTGTTTTTTTGTTTTTTTGTTTTTTTTTTTTATGGCTGAGTAGTGCTTGATGGTATAGATATACCACAATTTATTAATCCACTCATGTATTGATGGACACTTGAGTTAATTCCACATTTTTGCAATTGTGAATTTTACATTGAATAAACATTCAAATGCAAGTGTCTTTTTTTTTTAAAAAAAAATGTCTTTTTTTCTTTTGGGTAAATACCTAGTAGTGGGATTGCTGGATCAAATGGTGGGTCTACTTTTAGTTCTTTGAGGTATCTCCATCTGTTTTCCATAGAAGTTGTAATAGTTTGCAGTTCAACCAATAGTGTGTAAGTGTTCCTTTCTCTCCACATCCACACCAGCATTTGTTGTTTTGGAACTTTTTGATAAAGGCCATTCTCACTGGAATTAGGTGGTATCTCATTGTGGTTTTGATTTGTATTTCCTCGATGATCAGAGACTTTGAGTATTTTTTCATGTATTTGTTGGCTGTTAATCTATCTTCTTTTGAAAAGTTTCTGTTGATGTCCTTTGCCCACTTTTTAAAGGGGCTGTTTGATTTTTTTCTTGCTGATTTGCTTGAGTTCTTTGTAGATTCTGGTTATCAGGCCTTTATCAGATGTATAGCATGCAAATATTTTCTCCTATTCTGTAGGTTGTCTGTTTGCTCCATTGATTGTGTCCTTGGCTGTGCCAAAGATTTTTAATTAGATCGGGTCCCATTTATTTATTTGTGTTGTTGGTGTGATTGCTTTTGGGGTCTTCTTCATAAATTCTTTGCCTAGGCCAATATTTATAGGAGTTTTTCCAACATTTTCTTCTAGAATTCTTATAGTTTCATGCTTTACATTAAAGTCCGTTATCCATCATGAATTAATTTTTGTGAGAGGTGTGGATCAGAAAGGCATGTTCATCATATAAATGGTTACTTTCTTTTTCTTATCTGTACTGTGTGTTTGAGGTGTTTATTATTCTCTGTACTGTATGTGTACATTGTGAATAGTTTTATATATAATATTTTATTATAAAATAATGGTGCATATTTTTTCCTTGTTTTTTAGTGGTTATGTCTTGAGTACATCTTCTTAAGCTTTGATGTGAGTTGTTTTCAGATAGATGTTATAAATAAAATATTTCAGCATAATTTTAATGTTTCTAAGATTTTATCAGAACAAAAGTTGAACAATATAAAATTATTTTTAATAATCAATTGAGATGTTTATTTTTGACCTATTTACATTATTTAGACTCCAAAATAATGAATTATATTTGCAATTCTGTGGTTAATCCTACTTTTTTGGTAAATTATTCTCTTGATGCACTGTTGGATTTGATTAACTAGCATTTTATTTTGAATACTCTTAAGTCTCTTTGATCCACAGTTTTCTTTTATGTGCCATTTTTATAATGTTTTGAAATCATTTATACTTGCTTCATGAAGTGAATTGAGTGGTTTTATATCTCCCATATTTTCTGGAAAAATAGATTAATATAGCATGGAATTTGGCCATCACTTACAACTTTGAAAGACTCCACAATAAAAATATCTGACCCCAAAAGATTTTTAGAAATAATTCTTTGATAACCTTCAAAATATTTTGCATGAGTATTCAAATATTCAGTTTTTCAACTTGACCTTATTTTATTAATTTATATTAGTAAATGAATAGAGAAAAAACTTCATTTGGTAGGGATTTTTACTTTTATAGTACACAGAGTATATAATTTTCCCTCTGTTTTGCATTCTTTATCTTCCCCCAGCAATTTATCTTTTTATTTGTGTAATCTTTTTTTTTCTTTTTTAGATTTGCCATAAATGTAAGTATTTTAATGATTTTTTTCCAACAAAGCTAGATCATAAACATATTTAACATTTCAGCTATTTTAGTAGTTTTTTTTCTCATTAATGTATATATTTCTGCTTTTGTCTTTCTCATGGGATATTGGCAAACTAGACCAAGCTCATGTGGATAATGGGCTTAAGCAGATTTGTGTCAAACTGGTATTTGTAAGAGAATGAAGTTGAAGCAGAAAACCAAGATAGCAAGTGGAATTTAGAAAACATAAACCAGCACCTGGAAAGAGGTGCCAGTTCTAGAGGTGCATGCAGAATCTAGGGAAACTTATGGCATAAGGCTAAAGAAACAGGTGGCACAATGGATGTCCTGAAGTCTTGTCTGCAGGACCAAACTCTAATGTGGTGCTATGTGGAGGAATTTGGAATACAGAGGCTTCTACCCTATTTCCTCTTCAGGATTTTGAAGGTAGAAGAGTTTTTTTTT
>JAQIFY010001298.1:0-14293 GCA_028533085.1 Varecia variegata | reverse complement strand
TGGAAAAAACATGTTTAAATTGTTGGCCATTCTTTTTTGGGCTGCTTTCTTATTTTTAAATATCTTGCTTTTTTTTTTTTGTGACAAGTAACTCTCCACAATGTCTCTTCCATAACAATTGTAGGGTCTCAAATTCTGTGTTAAATACTATATCCCAGAAATTTGGAAACCAAAAATGTGCTATATGGATTTTGAGATCTATCGTTTCCTGCCTGGCATTCTGTGAGGAACCTTGAAATCATTACTTAAAAAATGTAATTTAAATTGTTCATTTATTATTTTTTTCTTAAAAATATACTGTTCTTATATGTGATTGTTTTGCTGGTCCTAAACATTTCAAGGATATAAGTCTTTGTTTTAAGATAACTTTATTTTTATTTGTTTTCCAAGTGGATAATAATATTCAAAAGCAATAATGTATATGATGTCTGTAAAGGAAGGCAAATTAAGTCATACACTGATTCCACTGTAAACAATCCATCCAACATTCCAGACACCTTCAGCAGGTTTGGTAGAGGGATCAGCGAACCATTTCTGTAAAGGTCTGAGATGATAGTAAATATTTTTGTGGCAGGCTAGGTTTGGCTCGTGGGTCACAGTTTGCTGACTCCTAGTGTAGAGGATATGTAACACTATTTTCATACCTTTGGGATTTTCATAAAATTTTACTACATTAAAATATTAAAAACTGATAAAGTATATGCACATATCTTCTATCAGTAGCATTATAGTGGCATCACAGAAGAATAATTCCAATAATGGGAAAACTACAAAAGTGCAGTATAAAGACATACAACTTAAAATTCTATTTGTAATATTGTGAAGTATCAAAGTATTTTAATGCTATCCAACTTTGGCTTTTGAGACGTTCTTCTACAAATGAAAAAGATGTTGTTTGAAGACACTCTTGAGGAGGCTGTGCCTTCCAAAGTCTATGCTTAGCTGGAACAGAACATAAACACAAATGTACAGGATTCTTAAATTATTTTGAACCACAGAGTTTGACATTGTTTCATCATCTTTAGCAAGAATAAAATCTGTACACGATTTTCCTTGGTGCCATTCCGTTTTCAGCCTTTACTTAGGAATTTCACTGAATTTATAGATCATAGAAATAGGTATCTACTCCCCATTTATATATATCAGCAGCATTTGGTCAGGCATCAACCATTACTTCTATTATTTTTATTTCAATACTAATATATTATTTCTTTAAATATCTGTATGTGGCAAAGAGCCTTTCTTCTCGAGATCCTGAAAAGCTGGCTGCCTGCCACTTGCATGCTACAGCCCTGGCCTGCTTGGTCTTTACGTTTTACTTGTTACTTCAGAGTTCCCCACTGTACAGACACTCAGGTATTGACTGCGTAAAACTCTTCTTACATGATATTATAATCTGTAATCTCAATCTCTTCTACTTTGTGTTAATGTTTCTAGCGTTAGTAGGTTAAATACACACAACTGTGCCTCGGAGCATTTATGCTTTCAAAAACAAAAATAATGGATCAGAATTAACAAAGAGAATAACAGTAGAAACAGAGTCACAAACAGTCATAAACGTCAGTGAATTGAAATAAAAAAATGAAACATATTCTAGTGTTGTAAAGATTATGTAATGTAAATGTTTGATAAAATCTATTTCTTTTACCCCTTGCTGTTGATTGTGTACACTGTAATCAGATGTTGCTGGAGCTTCTTGATCTAGGTCCTTGGTGGCCCTTAGTAGTAAAAACAGCGTTGCTGACACCCTAATTACCCTCTGCTGGAACAGAAGGTAGTCCTTCCAATGTACCAGTCCCTTAGTCTGTACGACACCCTCCATTTAAGCATCCTTGCCGTCGTCTGGCATCCTGCTAGATTAGAACCTCTTAAAGCAAATTGGTTTTCTTTCAAAGACCAACTTGACTCCAAAGGGAGATTCAGAATCCTACTTCTCTTGCTGCTGCATAACAAAATCTCAACCTTCATTTTATTTCAACACAGACCAGAGTGTTCCTTCTTCTGAGTTGTTTGTGAGCTAATTCCACAGATGCTCCATTTGGAATTAAAGCTTTTGCATACGTGGGTATGAAGTTGCTCTACTTTCTGATGGCAAGGCATATGTTGTGGCCCCAGTACTTGCTGTGGTCCCTTTCCTGGAAACAAGCTGCAAAAGTACTGGTTCAAGTTTTGCTTTTGTTTGAAGTTTTAATCTTGCTGATTTGTGAGAATGGCTCTTTTTTCCTTCATATTGATCATGTGTGTAGGCAAGTCATGGCCACATGCTGGAGACAGGCAAAAGCTGCTTTTCCCTTGAAGTAAATTTCCTACAGATAAGGTATTTATGAACATTGAGAAAATCAGGACATAAGTTATAAATCACATGGAGTGTTAATTACACAGGAAGTCAATACCAGTCATTTGAGGAGGATCACATTCAAAATTTTAATAGCATTTCAATAACACCTTCGCTTTTCAGAGATAATGTGAAGATATGTTAGAATTGCCACATGCATACCTTCAAAACACACAACATGTGCACCCTAATCACTGCTTATAATGTAATCAGTGTGAGGATGAGATTGAGAAGTCTAAGTTAATCATCTTGTCTATTATGTGAAAATATCCCTGAGTACAAAACATTTGTGTATTTCACAGATAACTCTTTTGTTGTGCCCCAACTCTACCAAGTTTATAGAAACCAGTCAGTCAACTGAAGGATTTTTCTGTTGTGTTTATGTGTAAATGTCTGAAAAGTAAGATAATCTTTATATTCCTATAATGTCCATGAAGTATGAGGAAGGACCATTTCTCCTTGTTTGTGAGTGGTTTTACTAGTTGCATTAGTTCCCTGTGCTTTGTGACATAGACCAGCATAACCAGGTTTCTCAATGATGGCTCTCCTCTGCTGGCTCTTTCAGGGATGATGGAGAAAAAATGGACCTTATAATCCTAAACTGTCTAGGTCTCCAAATAGGAAAAACAAAAATACATATGACTTTTGTTTTTGTTCTATGATAATTAGCTTTACATATTGTGGTATGCCTTCTAAAAATCCACTATGTTGTGAGAAAAACAAATTTCTTACCATAATCCTGTGAAGATAACACCCTGGGAACCTTCTCACTCCCTGCCCCATTTTAGGGGGTCTGTGTCGAAAAGGGTATCATTCACATGGATGTCGGTGTAGAAGAGTCCCTTAGAGTTTGGGCTCAAACAACTTCAATTTGTAGTAATACCCCGCAGTATGTATTCAGGATACCTTCATTAGCATTTAGTACTCCAATTTGATTTATACTTTATTGACTAAAGTCAGAGGCAGACCAATTTAGGAACAGATTTTGTTCTTTGGGTTTATGATACATTTGTAATTCACAGCTGTTACTGTGACCTCATATCACTGGGTAGGACACTGAAATCACATCTCCTGGTAAAGAAAAAATTTTTTCCTTTGTCCAGAAGTTATTTTCCTCTTGACTAAAGGTTTCTCCCTTAGGGAAGAAATTACTATATAATTTTGCCTCCTACCCTTTCTTGTTACCTTCCAAAATCAAAACACTTTGAAAAAATGAAGATAGCCTTTCTGAACAGTCTATGTCCTGTCTGTCTCCTGTTGATTCACAGACTTAATATCAGGTATTCGTCAACTAGTCTCAATTTCCCGAAAACATTCATCGTATCCATTCATTGTCACCATTATCTCCCTGCTTCAAAATCTGCAGGGTCTACTTGGTAATAACCTCAGGAAAGCTCCGGCTTATGAATGACATGAGCTTTTAGAGGGTCAGATCAGTAAATTGGATTTTTCATTTTTTAGGGCAGCAACATTCAGTGTTTTTAATAAAGAATCTTAAATAAGAATGTTGACAGCACTCACAGTAAGCCATTGGCAGAAAACTGATCTACATGTTCTAGACCAGTGTTTACAAACTATTGCCTGGCTTGGGGAGCCCAGCTGGTCATCAGTTCTTCCCTTAGCACTCATGAGAGAGATGCCAAGTTCAGGGTGAACATTTCTTGGTGCTTTAGGGAGAAATGGAGTCCGTGTGCTTACTGGGGAGTCCTAAAAGGCAGGGACCATTTTCATTTATTACAAACACAGATATCTTCTACCATTCAAGATGCTTATTATGTACAGGGCTACTTGAGGAGTTTATGTGTTGTGGGGAGAGGCCTGAGGTGCCATGACCACCACTTTCTCCCCTTTGTACCATCTGCCGTCTCTTGAGAGTATGTCCCATGGTCTTTACACTTCCAGGGTTGAGAGCAACTCATTTTTCCCTTAAATCTACTCAGTGTCTTTGAAATTGTGCATTGTTCTATATATGGAAGCATGTTGACAGTTTTAATCTTCAACTGCCTCCTTTTTGCAGAGAATGACACCCATTAGAATTGATCTAAGAACACTGACTAACAGGATTTATGCTTAAAATCCAAGGTATTGCCACATATTGAAGGCTGGGATTTCAAGAGTCCTTGAACTCTGGGCTGAAACTTTTACCAATAGGGAGTTTGGCAGGGAAGGTGCTTGGGTTTCTAATTCAGAATCCTATTTATATACTGTTAAAAATTGAGGTACTGTAGTTTATATAAAAGTTGGATATTTAGATATTATATTTCAGTTCTAGGAGCTTTTCAGCCATTAACATGACAAATTAAGTAATATGATGAAAATGGTTGTCAGTAAATTATCATATTGAGTTTTTTGTTTATTTTGTAGTGTTTCTGTATTTATCTGCACTTTGTGTATATATACACACATATATATGCCATCATGTAAATAACCTCATGTTATTCCTAATCTAAATTGCCACAGTATCTTTAATGTATGTTTTACACTGTGTTTTAAATTACATTAAAAATAAACTATGTAAACACATTTTAATTTAGTCTTTATACTTGAAGACCCACTGTGTTGGAGGACAACTGTCTTGGCTTCCTATAGAGAAAAAACAAGGTTTCTAGTACTGTGAGTGATCATTTCGGGTGTGGCTAAGTAGAAAATCATAGCAGAATTTGGTGACCTTTTCCTGACAAATTGGGATTGATTATGTGAGTATTATGCAAGATTAGGAAAAGGTTAATGTTGGTACCTATTAATAAGGCAGGTATCTACAGACGAGAGAGGTAAGTGGGCCATAAGCAAAATATCAAATATAGCAGGCACACAGGCTTACCTGAAAATGTTTGTTATGAAAGAAGTATTAGCACACAAATACCTCCTTAGATTTTTATTAGTTTTATGCCCCACTTGGTCACTATTTGACTTATAGGTAAAATTTTACTTTTCTGTATCAAAGAAAGAATCATGTACTTATTTTGTGTTGCAAAATGGATTATCAGAGTGCAGCAAATCACCTTTCCAAACTAAGCCTGGCAGGTTGTCCATTGGGCATACACCCTAGTTTGCTCAGATAGATTGTATTTTCCATGAGTATCAGAGGAGAGGCGATGAATTTATGACACATAGCTGTTAAGATAAAACAATGTTATTCCAGGATGTATCCCAGCAGGAAAGGACTGTTAGGGTCGGTATTAGAGATCATTCTGGATGGAGCTACTATTTAAGAATGTTGGGTTAGAAGGGATTGACCTGGAACTCCTTAAAACTGGTATTTTAGAAATAATAAAAACAAATTAGCTTCCAATGACCAAACCTGGAATGATTTGAACAAATAAAATAAGTAATGGATGATTGGATTATAACCCAAAGTATAAAATAGGTATCCATGAATCCATATTGACATAAATGACAATAAATTTTATTTATGTAACAAAATGGAGAAGAAACACATCTCTTTAGATAAATATTCCAAATCATAATTGGAATTGTAGTTACTCTTCCCTCTAGGAGGTAGGATTTAAGCCACTCCTGCTTTAGCGTGGGCTAGACTTAGTAGTAACTCACTTCCAAAAAGTAGAGTATGGACAACTCTATAGAAAAGAAACCTGGTAGGCACTGTCTCAGCCAGATGGTAAAAGTTGATGCCATCAGTGATACCATGTGGTTGACTTGTATCCCATGATGTGAAGAGCACTTTACCTCCATGGTATTCTTTTCCCAAACTTATAACTCCAGGGTGATCGTGAAAAAAGCATCAGGCACACCCAGGGGGACATTCTACAGGATAGTTGTGACCCCAGTACTCCTCAAGACTGTTAAGTTCATAAATAAGAAAATACTGAGAAACTGCTATAGATCAGAGAAGACGCAGGGGACAAGACAACAAAATGCAATGTGGATCCCTGGATCGCGTCTGGGAACAGAAAGAAGACATTAATAGAAAAATTGCTGGTGCACAAATAAAGCCTAAAATTTAGTTAATAGTAGAAATAAAAACAGTAACCTGAAAATTGGCCACAAAATAGTGACATGAACTGAGGATACCTTATATTGTTTTTGGAATTTAAGTTGCTTTTTATTCAAGACTTACATACTTTTCACTTGCTTCCCCATTAAATTGTGATCTCTGGGTACAGGACATGTCTGCTGTTCATCACTCAATCCCAGGTACTAGAACAGAGCTGGGTATACTATACAGTGGAGTAAAGCCCCTTTCATTAAATGAATGACTGCATGAGCAAAGGAATAATCATTGTCAACCCTTTTAGAATTTGAAGAATGTGGTTGTGGGTTTGTGTTGTATTTATGTCTGTGTCAACTCGCCCAGCAATAGTGGTATCTTTCTTTAACCTCCTGTGAATGCATGTATCTATCCTGGAGTTATTTATATATTGATGGGACAAACATACGCCTCCCCGCTCCATGAACATTATGTCTTTCTAAGGGCAAAAGTTATACATAGATTTGCTCCTCTTACTGCTAGACCTATAACACTTGGTTAATCGAGCTGGACAACTTGGGGGTAATGTCGAACTAAATCTTCTAAATCATTAAACACAAAAAAATCCAAATTTGGAAAATTAAACTTTGTTAAACTTAACAGTTGGAATTACTGAGTCAAAGAAGTTATGCTATTAACATTGAGATTTGGCACAGCCAAAAATTGAGAAGACAAATTCCAAGTTTCTAATAACAGTTCTTGCTATTAGGAAAAAAAAAGTATAGATGAGAACATTTGAAACCTCTTCAAATAGGATACCATTTGGAATGCAAATCCTAAAAATACTGGTTGGCATGCTTGCAAGTGCTGTTTCTGAGTGTTTGGGGTACACAAGCCAAGCATGGCATTCATCAGAACTGTACTTGTTGATAGAAATAAGTTATCCGGAATATTTTACCTCTCCAATTGCCAGGAGCTAGTGTGCTGAAAATGATTCTCTGAGTCAGCCTGGGCTAGAGAAAGGAAAATAACTATAGTATATATCTTTAATCTTCATCACAGGTTTTGACATTCACCAAGTCACGTATCTACAAACATTTTTCGAAGAATGACCCATAAGTTGCCTTAGCAATTATCCAGTTTAAATGACTTTCAAACAGTTTTGGAGCAATTTATTCTTCGAATCTTATTTGAGATCCAATATGTTTAAAATGTGAGTCAAGCTGCTAGCGTGTGCACCTACATGTGTGTTAAAGAATGCCTTCCCTTCTCCCTTCCAGGTTCTTGGCTTCTAGCATCTCCATAGAACCTTTAAGGCTTTTCAGAGCAGGATTTGCAAATGACTTAGTCCAAACCTCTCATTGTGCTAATTAGAAAACTGAAGATGGTCTTCAGTCGTTAACATATTTTCAGCAGAATGCTGAATTCTTATCTCCCCACTGTGATCTGACCACCAATTTTGTGGATGTGCGGGGAGGACAACTTATCAAATGCTTTGATCTTTGAAAAGTCCAATTTTATCTGGAAAGGATGTCCTCAAAGAGTATCTTCCCTGATGAGTACACACAGAACAGAAGGCAAAAGGTAAGTTAGAATCAGATTGCCTTGCCTGGTAGAAGAGTTTTTGGTGGTTGTGTGTGAAAATTTCTGAAAATAGGTATAAAAGGTCACCAGTGTCTTATACCTTGTAGGGGTTATTGGATAGCTATTATTATTGAAGACTTAGAGGTTTGAGTTTGCAATTTCGTGATGCAAATGCCAACAGAGCAGGTGAAACTTTAAGATGCATTAAAAAGTTAAATGATGGCTCCAGTGTATGCAATACATAACCACTGAACTGGTGTCTCCCAGACTCTGTGTCACACGATCCATTGATCCAACTACAGGACACAGTCGCTGGATGTCTCCCGAGATTCTGAAAGGTGAATTTATCTGACTTATCCAATGTCACATCATTGGTATGTGGCAGAGGTTGGACACAAGCCCAGTTATCCTGGCTTGAAACCCAGCACTCTTTCCGTTGAACTACATCGTTACTACACTGAGTGAAGGATGGTAAGCTTTGCTGCCACCAGACTCAAAAGAGGTCTCCGGCAAACTCGGCCTTCTCCAGAAGAAAGATGAAGATGGTGAAGGGACTGGGAGCCTTACTGTGTGAAAAATATGTTAGACCAGAGGGTTGCTACTCAAAGTATGCCCTTTAGACCACCTAAAAGCTGTTTAGAAATGTGGAATCTCGGACCTCCTGAATCAGAATCTTCATTTTAACAAGATCCCCAGATGATTTGTATAAACAGGGTTGAGAAGCTCAGGTTTAGCAGCACTACGAACGAATCCTTTGGGGATTTCTGAGGGCCATACAGTGATGATTAAGGATAAGAAAAGACCAGATTCATGTCGTATTACTCTGAAAGTTAAAGATAAAACCTCTTGGAAGAAGTCACGAAGATTAAAATTTGGGTTCAAAAAAAATAATTTTATCAGCAAGTATTCAAAAAATGGAACTTGGGAAACAGCTCTCCATCATAGGGGTGTCCCAGTGGGTCTGGATGACCACTTGTCAGGATTTCACAGTGGAAACAGAAAAATTCAACAGGCATTTGGACAAGCATCAGACAATTCTTGAGCAGGACCTTTACAAGTCATTGGGGATCCTAAGTAAATTAGATATGTTCCCTCTTTTCAGGAGGTTCATGGTTTATTGGGATAACAAAAATCAATGAAATGTAATACAACAGAATGCTAAAAAGATTTAAGTATTGGGTATTGTAGTAGCACTAAAAAGGGCAGTGTTCTGCACCTGGGAGATGGCAGAAGTGATGGAAAAGAAGGTAAGTTGCATGCAGAGAAGTGTGAATGATTGTACCTAGGTGGATAATGTTATTAGCCAACTAAGTTTTGGCAGAAGTGAGAAGCCAAAAGGAGCAGGACTCCCTGCAACAGGTGAGGTTCCATGTTGACAGAAGAAGAGGCTAACAGGAGTTGGGGAGGAGAAGGGAATAGAGTAGGTGAAGGAAGGGTTGGGAGGAGCTGCATCCATTCTTTCATGTCTCCATTCTTTCGACTCACATAGTGCCAAGCACTGTTCTAGTTGCTCATGGCTTTCAAAAGAATTAGACATGGCTTTTGTTCTCAAAAAGTTCATGTATAGCTCAGTGAGAGAGACAGGCATGTAAAGTAAAAACTACATCTAACTGTATTTTTGTACCCATTAATCAACCTCTCTTCAGAGTGACTATAATAATCTTATATATTTCAAAATAGCTAGAAGAGTGAATGTTTCCAGCATAAAGAAAAGATAAATGTTTAAGGTGATGGATATCCCAATTACTCTGATCGTTACACATATGAAGGTATCAAAATAACACATGGACCCTGAAAATAGGCATATCTATAAATCATATATCAATAATTTTTTTAAAACCCCACAGTACGAATGAGGTAAGTGTGATAGAAGCACAAACTGTGAAAGGAGCACACAATAACCCCAGAGTTTAGAGAGGAAAGGAAGGCAGGGAGGATCAGAAAAGGTCTCACACACAAAAGGAAACAGCCTAACTAGACCTGGAAGGATGGGCCATAAACAGAAAACGAAGGTAACAAAGACTTAAAGTTGAACAGAGTTTCTGATGGATTAAATCTAGTTGCGTGTGGTTAGGAAGTTGGCTGTTGGTTCAGGCAAATTCGCATGTGAGTGTGGAGGGATAGGATAAGGTAAAAACGAGCAGGATGATTGCATGAGGGCCAATGTGAGGAGATGGGGAGGGCTTAGGGAGGAGAATTACGTGATCAGATTCACCATTAGGAAGATTGGGGGAGCGTCAGGCACGGCAGGAGGGCTGGGGAGGCAATGTTGCATCAACCCTAGAAAAGATGAACAAAACCAGAACAAGACAATGACTCATTTCAAAGGTCGGAGTGACATGACATGGCCACTGTTTTGAATGAGTAATTAGGGAATTCAGATGTGGCTAAGATGTCTGTAGGGTACTGAGGAAGGATCAGAGAAACACAGGCAGTGGGGAAGTAAAAGCTGAATACAGCAGTCAAAAGTAAGGGGTGTAGTGAGTGGTTGGAATTGGCTAGTAAGCTCGGTGATGTGGACTGGCCTGGTCTGAGCCATTATTCCTCTTTTTGGTAGCCCTGCAGGGTGCTGGTGGCAATGCTTTGAGACCGATTGCTTAATTCCCCCCATAAAATCAGGAGCTTTAACCGAGGTTACAAGGATGGACTTTAGGGGGAGTCTGTGAATTCCCTAGATTGTATAGTAAGTGCTTTGAATCTGTATATGCATGATTTTTTCCAAAAGAGTACACAATTTTGATCAATTCTCAAAAAATGTCAACCCTACATGTGACCCACCTGCTCTCCAACACTAAGAAGTACTGAATGGCCACTGTGCACACACTGGCTACAAACTGTAGCTGGAATGTCTGTCAGAACAAACCATCCACTCTGTAGAAGGTGGGAGTGGAGTTTAACTTGGGGACAGCTTGATCTTTGCAATATCAGGCTGGGAAAGGAATGAGGCTCAGCAGACCAAGCTTAGAAGCTCAGGCCAGCGGACGGACTATGCCTATGCTTGTGATGAGGGAGTACTCATGGGGACCACAACAGATATCAGGGAAATTAATGATGGGAGAGCCAGTGGGTGTTTCAGGACATTTGCTCCGTAGTGCTCAGTCTACTGTCTGGGGCTGGGTTGTGGCCGAGAGGCTGAGCAGGTGGCTCTTCTGCTTTGTGAACTCAAGAAATCCATGTGTCAGAAAGGATTTTCCTGGCTATCACATAACAGCAGGGCCCCTTCATCTATACTGGGCCTTTCAAGGACTTCAGGTGCAGGCTAGTCTTTGTTCTGCCCAACAAGGGATGCTGGGTGATGTGCAGCACAAAGCTGTGGAAGTGAGCTTGCCCAGCTTTGCCCAGACTTTCCTGGTGGAGACCCCACCCCTGGATAGGTTCCCATAGTACCTTGTTTAAAGATGTGAGCTCTAGAATTAGAGGTTCTGGGTTCATATCCCAGCCCTGCCACTTACTAGCCATCTGATGTGGGGCACGTTACTTAACCTGTGTGCTTAAATTCCTCATCCGGAAATTGGGCATAATGATAATACCTTCCTCGGAAGGTTGCTATGACAGTTACATGAGATGATGTTTGCCAGGTGCATTCGTTTCCTATGGCTGCTGTAACAAATTGCCACAAACGCAGTGGCTTAAAACAACACAAGTTTATCATCTTATGGTTCTGGAGGTCAGAAGTCCGAAATTAGTTTCATGGGACGAAAATCAAGGTGTCAGCAGGGCTGTGTTCCTTGCGAAGATTCCGAAAGAGAATCTGTTTCCTGATCCTCCACTGTCAGGCCAGCAGCATAGCACCTTCCAATCTCTCCCTCTCCCTCTCTATCTCTCAGATTATGACCCCTGCTGTTGTCGTGACTTCTTTCCTCAATCTATTTCTTTCCTCTCACATTTTACTATAAGCAGCAAGAAGAAACTAGGCTGCACATTTAACACTTTGCTTGGGAATCTCCTCAGCTAAGCATTCAAGTTCATTGCTTACAAGTCCTGCTTTTCTCATAACTGTGGGACATAAGTCTGCTAAGTTTTCTTCCACTATGTAATGAAAATCCCCTTTCCTCAAGTTTAACATGTTCCTCATCTCCTCCTAAGTCCTCACCAGTAGCACCTTTAAAGTTCATATTGCTACTAACATTCTATTTGTGATGACGTCAGTATTCTCTAAGACAATATAAATGTTCTCTAATGAGCTCTGAATGTTTGAGAGCAGAGCCTTTAACATCCATATTTCTATTAACTGACTATTTGAGGTAATAGAGGCCTTTTTATTATGCTCCTCAAAAGTCTTCCATTCTCTGCCCACTGCCCAATTCCAAAGCAACATTCATATTTTTAGGTATTCGTTACAGCAGCATTTCGCTTCTAAATACCAAAATCTGTATTAATTCCTAATCCTGCTGTAACAAGTTACTATACATTTAATGGTTTAAAATAATACACATTTATTAACTTATAGTTTTGGAGGTCAAAAGTCCTAAACTCAAGGTGCTAGCAGGGCTGTATTCCTTCTGGAAGCTCTCATGGGTGAATCTGCTTCCTTACCCTTTTCTAGCTTTTAGAGGTCTCCTGCATTCCTTGGCTCATAGCTGCTTTCTCAAATCATTCCAACTTCTGCTTCTGTCGTTGCATGTCCTATTCTGACATACCTTTCTCCTTCTTACAAAGACCCTTGTAATTACATAGGGTTCATCTGGATAATCCAGAATAACCCCTCCATCTCAAGATCCTTAACCATGTCTGCTATATCCCCTTTGCCACGTAAGGTAATATAGTCACAGATTCCAGGGATTAGGATGTGGACATCTTTGGGAGGCCATTATTCTATTATACCTGCCTCTCAGGTTTTTGTTTATTTGGTAGTCAACACTAAAACAACTCTAAGTAAAGTAGAAATAAGAACATCCTTCTTAAATACTTAAACATCATACATCAGTCAGTTTCCAGTCGGAAGACAGAAACCACAACAGTAATCAGAACAGGTTAACATTAATGTAAAGATTTATCAACTAAGTAACAGGGTGATCAACTACTAAAGAGTTTAACGGAGAATTATCAGGAATACAGAAATAGCAAATGGAGAAAGCAGCTGCTACCTGTAGGGCAAAGGGAAAGTATCAGGCAACTAATAAAGAGCCCCTTTAGGGGCTGAGATCCAGACCTCACTGGAGAGGATGTGGCTATCACAGGATTCTCAACATACTGGTGGCTAGAAACTTGCTAGAGGGTGTGGGCTGGGGCTGACCATTGTGTCAGAGAAACTAGCTAGAAGATGACAACTGGTTTGCAAAGATCACTGACATGAGCACCATTGAGCCACCTACACCTAATCTGCTTTGTGTCCCCCCTCCACCCTCTGGTGACAAAAAGCCTAACATTGCACCAGCTGGCAAAGGAGAAATGTTTTTAGGGTCTAGTCCCAGTGTCTTAAAGCAGGGCAAATAAGGATGTCTTCGAGGCTTAATAAAGTGGTAGCTGACACACACACAGACTGTTTACCTCAAATCAACATGCAAATGTTGGAACCTCCTCTATTAGAATTTAGACAAGATTTCTAGCTATCTTCACTATTAACACTACGGGAAGTTTTTGCAAATGTGATAAGAATGAAATAATTGATGTATGCGCCATAGGATCCTTTCAAAAAACCTTTCTATTAACCTAAATTCTAAGATCTCGTTGCTGCAAAAGACTCACGCCTGATAGCAGAAATCACACCATTCGCTTTGAATGAAGCATGTTTTCCTTTAACAGGCAAATGTCATAGGAAGAGGTATTCTACTTACTCCTTGGAATAGTGATTGATCAGCTACTTTCTAATGGGGCAGTTCGCTGAGAGGGGGTTTGCAGGGAGTAAGTGTGGACAGGTACAGATGTGCAGCAGGTAACCAGAGCTGCGGGAGGCTAGTACAGCCTGGGGCTGATTGAGCTCATAGGGACCCTATAGACATGTGAAGATGCTCTAAAGAAGGATAGGAGAGAACTAAGAGCAGTTAGTGATGCCAAAGATAAATCTTCACTTTCACAACTCTCTCTGGGATCACTTCTGAGTCTTTGGATGCCGTCTATGAATATATTCTTTAATTCTTTAACAATAGTGTGAAATTGGCTAGCTGTCTATTGTATTTACAGTATCAATCTAGAAAGCCAGAGCCACCTCTTTTGTCCAAATTTATGTTGTACTTTTGGTATAAACATGCAAAAGATTCATGGGAATGCTCATTGACCTTCAGACTTAGAACACAGAGGAGTCTTAAAAGTACTATACCAGGGAAGCTGTAACCTTTGTCAATGTAATTGAGAAGCTGATGTGTTACATTCTCTTACAATTGCTGATCCTGGCAGTGACTTGAATATGACCTTATAAGGGACCATAATCTGCTAAGGTGACTGAAACCGCCCTCCCCCTCCCTTTACCCCTCCTTCCCCCCTCCCCTCTCCCTCTCCCCCTCCCC
>JAQIFY010001297.1:0-14293 GCA_028533085.1 Varecia variegata | reverse complement strand
GGACCTTGGCCTCCCCCAAGGCCAAGACCCACCAACCACACCCTCATCCTCCATTTCTCTCTTTCCCCAGGTTTTCCCTTTAATCCTACAAATATGCTCAAGTCTGACTACACTTTCTCTTTTTTCTATCCCCCATCCTCATCTCCAAGTGACAACCATGTATTGCTCAGGGTGGGCTAGGCTTTGCTGCAGCAACAATGAAACAATCTTTGTGGCTTAAAGCAACAAAGGTTACTCCTTCCTCAAGCTAGGTGCCCAGGGTCATCTGGGACTCTGCTCTTCCTAGTTAGGAAGGGTCCCCAAGCTGATGGAGGCTTCATCTTGACAAATTATTCAGGGATTACTGTGTCAGGGACAAGGGAGATGGGAATGACCAGCTCCCTTTATTTTTTATTATTTTTACCATCTTTGCCATTTTTAAGTCTACAGTTCAGTAGTGTTAAATATATTCACACTGTTGTACAACCATCCATGTGATTCTTAAAGATTAAGTATATTGGTAGTAATTTCTCTTTCTCTCATGTTTCAAGTTCAAAGGAAATAATGAGAGTTGAAAATCTGTAACTTTCACAAGCCAAGAAAAAATTGTCAAGGTCTTAGTAATTCTGCGTATTTCTTCTTTGATCATCTAATGATGTTTACTGTCAGTGATGTGTGAACAAAGAAAAGCTAAGTGTGAACCATTATATTCGCATTTAGTTTTTTACTACATATTTATGTTAATTGACATATGTACATAAGGGTAAAATTGCTACTTAGAATTTCAACTGTCTTCTAAAGAGAGAAAATGGTGGGAAATGGAAGAGTCTTCACTTTTCAGGGTATATTGATCCGTTTGGAATTAAGAGTTGCAGCTAAGAAATGATGTATCTGATTTATCTCCTCCTTTTCTTTTTTCCCTCCCTCTCCCGCTCTCTTGTTCCTTCCATCCCTGTGTCTTTTCTTTATCCTTTTTCCTTCATTATCTTCTATTCACAAACATGTATTGAGCTTTTCAGCATGTTAAAATATGAGTTCTTACATGTGTTAGGAATAGAACAGTGAACCAGGAGGACAAGGATCTCAGAAAACCTACATTCCTAATGGGGTAAGGAATGTAAAGGAATACATTTAAAAAGCAGGAGAATGTCTGATAGAAAGGAGAAAATAAAATAGGATAATGTGACAGAGTGACCAACTGTCTACATTGGTCTGAGCAGCAGAGGAGAGCACCTTTCCAAGGAGCTGTCACTCGAGCTTAGACCTTACCAAAAACAAACAAACAAACAAACAAAAAACCACAAATAACCCAGCAAGAACAGCATTTTAAGCAATGGCTGGCACAGAAGCAGTTGCAGGGATGAATGTGATGCATTTATAAAGCAGAAAAAAAGGCCAGAATATCTGCAGAGAGTTAAGTAAGTAAGGATGATGTTGGCATACCAAGGAAATTCTTGCCTTTGTGTTTTGGAAACGTTGTTTATGCAAGCAGTTGAAGCTGAGCACAGCGATCTCTCTCCCTGAAATTCTCTGAAACCAACAAATCATCTCTGCAAAGAAGAAAATAATTAAGGAACTGGCTATTTTCTTTAGGTAGCCTTTTCCCCAAACATTTTTCTCCAGCTGCAAGCTGACATTGGATTCACCCTTTATCGAACACAAATATGAGAGTGTATAACACTGCAGGGGACATCTGAGGGGGAAAGTACCCTCACTCTGAAAATGATGATCGTGAGCATCATTTTGTGAGTCCAACCTTGATTCATCAAGTGTGAATCTACTTAGTTGGAGCAACAGGGCACTGGGGTATAGACCATCTTGGAAGATCCAGAAGTGGTCATTATATCTAAAAATGGGCACTTATTAAAATGTCTTTTGAAATTATGTTTTATTAATGTGTTTTCCCTCTTATTACAAAACGGACATGTTTATTGTAGCCCAAAGCAGAAAATAATGAGAAAAACACATACCATTCCATCTAGAGATCACCAGAATTAACCTATTTGTGCATATCCCCTCCCATACATTTTATAATATTTCTTCCTCAAAATCAGATTATACTTTATTAATTCGTGTTTGCATTCACTCAACAAATATTTATTCAGCCCCCACTGTTGTCCATATGCCTAGGATACTGGCTTGAATAAGACAGATATTATTATTGAGCTTATAGAGACATTTAGCATTTTTTAAAAAAATCCAGAAGTTTTACCAGTTTTACAATAGCAAAGTAAAGATATTCTACCATGTTCTCTTCTCAGACATCATTTCAAAACAATAAAAAGAGAAATATAAATGCCTACTCCATTCTTGAAGAAACTAGGAAAAACCTGTAGCTCAAAATACACAATCACACACACATACACACACACACACACACGTGTGCATGCCATATTTGTAGGAAGCTATTTGTACATGAGGCAAGGTGACAAGAGAAGCTCTGAAGAAACCTTAGCCGAATTGTTCAGTGGTTTCCCATTTTTCATCCATTTAGGGATCCAATCCAATTCTAGGTGTGTGTTGGAGATAAGACGAGGATGAAGTAAGAATTGTGAATTTTTTAATCGAGCATGGATAATAGGTAGGTCCACAGAGTGTGCAGTAGAGAGGGCTGTCTCAGTTTAAGATCTCGCAGAAGCAGACCCTGAAAAAACAATTCAAGTACAAGTAGAGCTTAGTTGGGAGTGAAGATAATACCAGACGGTGGGTGGGAAACTAAGACAGGCAAAAGAAGTTGGACACTAAAAGGGGGCGTCGTCAAGTCAGTTATCCTGCTGAACGGCTGGAGCTTCCTTAATCTCCCTGGAGATTCTCTGGCAGCCACTGTGGGACACACACCTCCATGTGACCCTATCAGAGGTGTTAGGGAAGTGGAGTATTGATACAGCAGCTCATTTTTACCATTGTTTGAGGGATGCTTGAGAGCAATGATAAATCCCCCCATCTGCCAGCCTGTCACACAGTGGCCAAAGTGGACATTGGTGGCTAAAGAAACCCCTTCAGATAATGAAGCACAGGTGCTGGTGGTTGGAAGTCTGGCCGGCTTTCACAGCAGGAAACACTGGCAGAATGTCAAAGACACCTGCTCAGAAGGCGAACATTTGCCTGACCCCCTGGGAGACCTTGCCTTGCTGTTAGACCTTAAGGATATCACCGTGCCTCTTAAGCCCTCAGTTTTCTCATCTTAAATGGGACTCAGGGTGCTGGGTGAATAGAACTGGAGGGAAATCAATGGAGTCTTTGATTTATACACACCTACTGTCCTGTCTCTCTAAAGCTCATGTGTGCATGTGCATCACACACTCGCAGTTCAACTAATAGATAACTTTGAAGATCCTTTTTCAAATTCTTGATTGGGCTCAGGAGACCCCTGGGTATCTCTCCCTGGATTAAGGCTTCTGATGCTTTCTGCAGCCTGGTGAAATTACTACTGAAAGCTGCAAGATGAACATCAAACTATTTTGCCACATAGCATGATTTTTTTCTTTTTCTCTTTTTTCCTTTTTGTGAGATGCAATCACCAGTTTAATCATGCTCACGTTTGCGAAGGGAGAACTTTTGGTGGATAATGCACTTTAAGAAATTTGGGGAAAGATAAACTCAAAATGAAAATACATTATCTCAGCTTTTGGCTGTGTCGTGCTTGGTTATCTGCCTTATAACTCATCTGTAAAAGGGGAGACAACAAAGTTGAAAATCAGAATAAGTGGAACATGAGACTGATGCTCCCAGCCATGAGTGGCAGCTGAATCTTCAAAAACATCAGGACTCTTTCCCGACCCAGTTTCATGGTATCCTGTGACTGTCCCTGCTATCACGTGCACCAGTTGAGAAGGATCTTGCCTGCATTCATAGCCTGCCTGGTATTAGACTAGGTTCAAATCTTGTTATTTGACCAACTACTGTTCTTTGGGTTCTTTTTATCTACATGTTTTCCAAAAAAAAGAAAAAAAAAAAGAAAAAAAGAAAATTGTGACTTGTCATAAAAACAAGGAAATTTATTACTGTTTATTTCTCTTAAGCCCAGAGGATATCTATTACTGTAGACATGGTATACACTCATCAACATAAATGGATGTTAGTTTGGATAGGATTAAGGTTATCACCCACTGAGGTGCATTCTTTTGCCATTTGCCACATGGCTGTTGTTTAGGCCATCATCGGACCCCTTGGTGTGTGGCTAAGAAAGGGAGTTTGGAGGGTAATGTTCTGACAGTGAGTCGACATACATGACTATTATCCATAATCCTGGCAACTCCAATATTCACTTGGATTGAGCAATCTGTAACTTTTCCTTAACTGGAAGGCTGCCACTTACAACAGCCCTTCGTAATGGGTCAGTCCAAGAACATGATAGAATTATTGACAGGAGGAAGCAGAGGTGGTTGGCTGGCAAGGGAATTTTGGGACGGGCTGTTGCCATTTTAACATTGCTTATCACAAAAGAGCAGGGAGACAAGAGATTAATATGACCCGAGGGTACATGTTTGGGAAAACATGCATGCATTCCTTTCTCTTTCTAACTCATCCTTCAGTGCCTCTTCCACTGAGAGCCAGGTGTATTTCTTTGATTACAAAGGCAGTGTGAAAATGCAGTCCTAGTTATCAAGGAAGGCAGATGAAAGCTTTTGTACGTGGCCTCTAAAATGCTGATGCATGGGAACTAGTGAGGTGTGGAAGGAGAGAAAAGCAGAGTGTCCAGGAGATTGTGTAAGAGGGAAACACAGCCCCAGACAGAAGGGACTTTCTTTTCCCATTGTTACAGGAGAAAAGAAGGAAAGAGAGAGAAGGGATTCACCGAGACCTTCTATTTTCTCTGTGAAATAGGATTGGAAGGGAAACTCTGTTTCCTTTCTTTAGGGTTTCCATGGGAAGACTTCTACAACATCCTCACTCCATCACATGGAAGAAGAGGTCTGTCTAGTTAATCAGTGAAGGTGAAATTCCCATGACCATTGATACATGTTCCTTGACTGGATAGAGCAGAAGAGCAAATATTTAACACCTGCACATAGGTGGTCTCCTCCTCCCTACACTCCTCTCCCATTTCCTAGTACAGCTTTCCTACCAACATACCTAACAACCTGTTCCAAATCTTTTTGACTTTTGTGTTTTTCTCAATTGAAAATGAACAAAGAGGCAAAGAGAAGTAATGAATTTTCACCTTCCAATGCAGCAGAGGAGCCAAAGCCCTCTTCTGAGGGTCAAGGGCAAGGCCAAAGAGCAAGTATCCAGGGAGGGGAGGATCTCTTAACACTGCAGAAAACAGGATGGAGAACCGACAAAGGCACCAAAGGATTCCCGCACAGCTTGGGGAGCATAGTTTATGTTAGTACCTGCATTTGAGCCTCTATCTGATGCCAGCCCTGCCCTTGGTTAGTCGTGGAAACACAACGATGCAGGCACATGGTCTCTGACCCTCAAGGAGCATGATGCTTAGTATGTGTACAGGGTAGAAAGTGGGAATCTGCATATACTTTAACTTCTGTTGAGAAGGAAAAGAACAGGCAATCGGGATTATGTGGTGAGTTCTCAGGGAGATAGGAGTAGAAAGGGAAATATTCCATCCAGGTCAGAGCAGTCTTCAGGGAGCAGATGACGTTGGAGCTGAAAGTAACAGTTAAAGAGGGGTAGTGGGGAAAACTATGCAGACAGAGGGAGAACAGGATTGATATCCCAAAGGCAAGAGAATGCATGACTTTTGGGGGGGCGGGTGAGGGGAGGACGGTAGGGTCTCACTGTAGGTAAAGCACTGCCCTTCCTCTGTTTCTCCCATGAGGCAACTAGAGCTAGGAAGTTCAGATGATTTACCCAAAGTCACAGAGTTAATAACGCAGAGAACCTGAGCCTTAGGACTCATAATACGTGCTGTTTTTCCATTACACCACCCACCTCCCTGCTTCCCCACCGAGTCACCTTAGGATAAGGACCCACCTTGCCGACTCTCGTTCAGCTATGCTTCCCGTCTCCTTCCAAAGATGAGCGTGAAGATGGAAGCGAAGAGAAATGAAACCTCCCAACTCGGGGCAAAGGCGCCATATGTCTTTTAACTCCTGGGCGCCACGGGGAGTCTCTTTAATGACTTTCCTAATTCTACACCCCCTCCCGCCCTTGCATGGCAATGTTGGCTGCACATATGGTGTCTCTCCCTTCACGAGGAATTGCTTTTACTGATATCGTTTCCTGTCACAACCTTAATATTCTTTTAATGTACTGCCATTGCTTGCTGCAGAGCTAATCTGTTATCCCTTGTTATGGAGACCTCATTCCAAATATACTGGAGCAGAGAATCTTGTCTCTGAACTAGGAGCTGCACATTGTGTGTTAGTTTTAAACTCTGACTTTCAAATGCTGGACATGATATTCTGGGATGTGAAATTTTGAGTTTGCATAAGTACATGACTATATATTACTTTGGGTTGCTTTCCACTGACGATTGTAACAGCAACAACCACAGCAAAAAAACAAATTATACTGCTTTAAAAAAAAATAATTTTTACCTAACAGAAAAGTCCAACCATAGAGTGGAATATAATCAAAACTGGATCAAGTAGACCACCACTATCACCAAAGACCAAGGTTTTTATCTCTCTCCACTCTATTTTTCATAGCATTTGTTTCATTCTTACTTTGGGCAGTGTTGGTTCCAAAATGATTGACAGCAGTAACCAGGGTTATGAGTTTCCCAGTTTATGATAAGAGAGAAAACATCTTCATCCCAAGTCCCCAGTAGATGTGGTCTAAAATGCATCATGTGCCCATCTGTCATGTGACCACGGATAGGAGAAGTGTGGTTTGGCATAAAGCCAACCAATCTAAACCTCAGGTTCAGATCGTTAGGCAGCATAGTAGGAAAGGAGACATGGATGCTGAAATAGCCACCAATGTGTCAGAACAGGCTTTTAGGGAGTCATTACGGAGAGAAAGACTTAGAACCCAACTGCTTACATTTCAATACCAGCCCCATCTCTCGCTGAGTGATTTTGAGAAAGTTACTTCATCTCTCTGTGCATCATTTTCCACAGTTGTAAAATGGGATTAGTGTAAGAAAATAGTTAACTAATTTTAAAAGGCCAAATTCTCAGTGTGCCATTTAAAGCCCTTCCCATGGATAACAAAGACTAGGATGAGGGAAGTTTACTTCATCTAGAGGGACCATCCTCTCTAAACTTCATACTTGTATGAAGCACCACATTGACTTAAATGCTTCAATCTTTTTAAATTGCTTTCAGCCATACTATAACAATATGAGGCAGGTAGAGAAGGAACTCTTGTACCCATCTTACACCAGAGAAAAACAAAATTCAGAGTCCACCAATAACTTGCCTGAGTTGAACATACACATCAAGGAACAAAGATGGTCTTCTGGGTTCAGAGCCTTTTTCAATACGGCAAGCAGGCACTGAGTCCTTAACATATGTTTTCAAGGTTCTAAACCTGCACTGTCCTCTATGATGTATACAAGCCACATGAGACTATTTAAATTTACATTAGTTAAAATTTAAAATTAAAACCTCAGTTCCTCAGTTATATGAACCACATTTCAAGGGCTCAGAAGCCACAGGTGGTTAGGGGATACCATCTTGGTCAATGCAGATGTAATAAAACTTTCACCACCGAAAGTTCTATTGAACATCATTGGTCTAAACCAACATATGCATTTAATGCCTCATATTATGCCGTTTTATTTCACAGGACTGAAACGGGGAGTAATGGAAGTAAAATTCTTAGCCAACATCCCTTCATTTCCTTAATTAGGTTAAAATACATGTTGATTAAAGTAGTAAGATATATTAAAATTGAGAGAAGAAACAAACCCACAGAATGGGAATATACATTTGTACACCATACATCTGATAGAGGGGTGATATCCGAAATATATGAGGAATTCAAACAACTCAATAGTAAGAAAATAACCTGATTAAAAATTGGGCAAAGGACCTGAATAGACAGTTCTCAAAAGATGACATACAAATGGCCAACAAGTATATGAAAAAATGTTCAATATCACTAATTATTAGGGAGGTGCTAATCAAAACCACAATGAGATATCATCACACCTGTTAGAAAGGCTATTATCAAAAAGATGAGAAATAACAAGTATTGGTGAGGATGTGGAGAAAAAGGAACCTTTGCACACTGTTGGTGAGAATATGAATTAGTACAGCCATTATGGAAAACACTATGGAGGCTTTGCTAAAACTTGACAGTAGAGCTATGGTATGAATCGGCAATTCCACTACTGGGTATGTATCTAAAGGAAATAAAATCAGTGCATTGAAGAGAGATCTGCCCTCTCATGTTCACTGCAGCATTGTCACATAGCCAAAATATGGAATCAACCTAAGTGACCATCAATGGATAAATGAATAAAGGAATGGGATATATACACACAACGGAGTACTATTCAGTCTTTAAAAAGGAAATCCTGTCATTTGTGATAACACGGATGAACCTGGAAGACATTATGCCAAGTGAAATAAGCCAGCCACAGAAAGACAAATACCCCATGATCTCACCTGTATGTGGAATCTAAAAAAATTGAACTTACAGAAGCAGAGAATGGTGGCTGCCAAGGGATGGGCTAGGGCTAGGGAGAGGTTGGTCAAAGGACACAAAATTTCAGTTAGACGAAAGTTCAGGAGAGCTATTGTACATCACGATTACTAAAGTTAACAACAATATACTGTATACTTGAAAATCACTAAGAAACTAGCATTTTGGGGTTCTAATCACACACACAAAAGATAGGTATGGGAGGTAATGCGTGTTAAATAGCTTGATTTACCCATTCCACGATGTATACTTGTACGAAACCATCATGTTGTATGTCAAATAAGTTTTTCTTGTCAATCTAAAATATAAATAAATAAAACACTAATGGAACCTTACATTTTGGTTAGCCAAATGTGATTTTAAATAATAGTATGAGGAATGTGAAAACTTATCAAAAAATGAAACTGAAGCCTACTGCAACCAAAACAAATTTTTGAGAGAATCAGTAAGTAGAGGATGCTGTTGACCACCCAGAATCATTTGTGTTTGCGTCATATTGCTGTCATTTTATTGAATATTAAAATAAAATGACAAAATAAGGATACCTGCTTGGTCAAATTTAGAACAAATTCCACTTTAGAAGAGTTTTAAACTCTCTCCACTCTCCCCACCCCCATTCTTTTCTCCCTAAATCACTTTTCTTGGTAGCAAGTAAGGTCTAGGGTACACAAACAGTGAGCAGAAGGGGCTTGGCAATTTTAATATACACATTGCAAGCTACAAGGAACCTGGCAGCCTTACTTTGGAATGATTTGGAACCGCCTCTCCATTTTCATGCCAGACCATGTTTTTGTAATTAGTTTCTCTAAAAAGGACTCCATCCGCAAAGCGTGTTGTGATTTGGGGACATGCTGTATACAAAGAGATTCTGTGGCAAAGGGAATGTCACAGGGCCTCTTCTGTTTTCTCTGCCTCCCTCTCCTCCTTGGATGATCTCCCTCACAAGGTCTTAGATGTATCTTGTGTGTGTTTGTGAGTGTGAGAGAGACAGACACAGAGAGAGAGATGAAAATGACAAATTGTGCAAGTAAACAGAAGTATAACTGGGCAGAAAAAAAAAAAAAAAAAACCACCAAAACATTTCCTCTTGTTACTCTCTCACCTGGCCAGCCAAGACCATCACTGGCCAACGAGCACTCAGCCTCTGTTTCCCCAGTGTGACATCTGTCTTTCTGGCAGCTCCTCGCGTCCATATGCACAGAGATGCAGCTGGCGTCTCTGGACCACCACAAGCTCCGAGTTGCTCCCTCTCCCTGGGAGCCATTTTCTTTGGCCCACCTTTGACTCAGTCATTGGAAGGTTTTTCTCCCCATTTGGAAGCTTTATCTTCCCATCCATTTTTCGTGAAGAGTTTATGGGTCTCTCATCACCCTTAAAAAAAAAAAAAGAGGAGGCAAATGAATTCTTCATGTGCCTCTCCTGTGCCTGTGTGCAATATATTTTAGAGCTTCTGCTGGGCAAAAGTAGGACTTTAATGCCCTTCTACATCGGGAGAAAAAGATGTGTTGCTCTGAAAGAAATGTCATGCCAATGGTTTGTTTTCTCCTGAAGGTTTACAGATAGTATTGCTCTTTAAATAACCCTGGTTAAAAATGTTAAGTCTTAAGGGATAGCATATAAAAACAGAAGCAAAATAAACCAAACCAAAAAAAGAAAAAAATCAGACTTAAGAGGTATACACATGAGATAGTTTTATCTGCATCTTCGATTAGGAAAAATTTTGCAGAGTTCCACGTACAATAAAGATGAGGTTACCTAGCTCCACCCCATAACTTTAATATAGCCAGATGGAAAAAACTAGAAACCCCAGGCTAACAGGTCCCCAGGCCAACTCTGCCCTCACCCCTACCTCCTCTCCCTACCTGCCTTTCCCTCTTTAGAAGGGGGGCAACACTGTTTTCCATGTACCACCATCAACTAGTTCTCAAGGGAAGATTCTGGAAGTCACTGTTGATTCCTTCCCAGGTTTTATTCCCCACACCAAATACCATAGCAAGCTCTGGAAGATCTAGCTCTAAAATATCTGAAATCTGGCAGCTTATCCAAGCCACTCTCTCAACACCCTCATCCAAGCAGCAAACTCTCATCTGGACTATTCGCAGTTGCACCCCGAATCGTCTCCCTGCTACCATTCCTGCTTCCACAGTTCTTTTCTCCCTCACTGAGGGCTTCCTTTGTAAAGTGTCAATTGGGTGATACCATCCCATGCTTGAATGTCCTCGGCCCTTGTGCTTAGATGAACCCCCCCCCCCATTGTCTTCCCTTGGTTTCCAGGTCCCTGCATGTTCTGATCCTGGCATGCACTCTCCACTGCACTCCACATAGCTCTCCCCAACACTGCCCATGTTTCAGCCATATCCCCCTTAAATTCATCCATACAGGTAGGCTCTTTTAAGACACCTGATATTCTCCACGTGCCATTTGCTCTGCATGGGATGAATTTTCCCCAGATCTCCCCATGCCTAGTGCTATGTCTTCCTTCAGGTCTCATCCAAAAAAAATGATGTTCTTACATTTTTTTTTCCAATCTCTTAATGAAGGACTCTGCCCCACCACCTCCAGCAGCATCTTCTATCCTTGTCTTGCTTATTTGCTCCAGAGCCCTTATCCCAACTGTTATTAATTATTATTGCTTTATTTTCTCCTTCAGTCTCACCCATCAGGGTGTCTCCTTCATGAGAACAGGAGTCTGGTCTTGTTACCTTTATGTCCCCAGAGCATGACAAGGGTCACGCATCTAAAGAAGGAAACTCAGTGTATATTTTTTCAACAAATGAATGAAGGGATGGATAAATGGATGTTTTTGGCTTCTTAAAAAAATTACATTGCACAGAGATCACTGATCCCTGGGGGGTGAGAAAGGCTCTGAAGGAATACTTTATTCCATTTTTAGAAACCCACAGTGCATATTTTAAAAATTAAGGGCTCTAGAAAGCCCCAGCACAGGATTTTTCAACCCTGGCACTGCAGACATTTGGAACCAGCCAATCCTCCATTGCGGGGGCTGCGCTGTGCACTGCGGGATATTCAGCAGTATCCCTGAACTCTACCTACTGGGTGCCAGTGGTAGTTATGGCATTTAAAAAATGTCTCCAGACATTGCCAAATGTCCCCTCAGTGTGTGTGTTGGTGGGGAGGAGGCGGCAATCACCTCCAGTTGAGAAATATTCCCTTAAAGAAACCTGTTTAACTTCAGAAAGAAACTGTAGGGTTTCCCATACTTAGTTGGCCTTAAAGTCCTTGATCCTTAGTCAACTAACACTTTGCACATGCAGCATTTTAGCTCACACACTGACCAGCTCTGAAACAGCACTATGAAAATAACAGATATTGTTTAAGATTGGGGTAATAATTTTCTAGATATAGAATGTAGGCTTGGAGAACAATGTGACATGTCAAGATGTTATAACGAAGACAACATCCTCATAAACGTATTCCCAAAAGGGAATAAATTAGACAGCTGGAGAGAGAAGAGTGAAACTGTGACCCTTCCCCCCCCCAACTTCTTTCCCACCTTCCTCCTCCAGTTTTACAAGTGCCTTTGGGAGGCTTACTGGAGGAGGGTGAGAAGTTCTACTTTTGGGTGGCCCGAAAGTTCAGCTCCCTTTTGATCTGCGTCTGAGACCACAAGGAGAGAACAGACTTCAAGCCCGAGTTTCCATGTAATTTAACAATGATGGTGAATGTGTTTATGTAAACATAAGGGCAAAATCATTCTAATTGAATAGTACCATTATCTCTATTGATGGAGACAAGGGATTTACAAAATGGATTTAATATTAGTGGTAGAAAGAATCCTGGCAGTCACAGGAGTCAGCCTTTAATAGAGAGGGAATTGATTTGTCCTAGAACATGTGGCCATTATAACTTGAGACAAAAATCCCGGTCCGTGGACACTCGGCTGCAAGAAGGTGAAGTTCTCAGAATTCATTGATTTATGGATTCATCGATCCATGCATCTAACAAATACCAACTATGGCTCAGACACTATGTTGCTAATTGAGATTTCCAAAATGCATGTTACAAATCCCCCATCCTCAAGGAACTCACTGTATGGAAGGGGAGCCGGGTGGGGTGGGGAGACACAAAAATAGCTGGTTCCCGACAAACAGATTTGAATAGAAGTATGAGCAAACCGTCCTGACCTCATGAGGTAGAAGCACTGATGGAAAAAAAAAAAAAAACTTGCGGACAGACTCATGCTACAGTGCTCCCTTCCAGGCCCTATGCAGAGATGAAACCATCATGGTCCATCCTTGAGGGGCTCACAGGTTAGCAGGGAAGATGGAACACCAGAGAGATAAACTTACTGCAAGGGGGAAAATGCCGAGTGTTATGAGACAGGTTCAACAGAAAGCTGAGGGTTCTGGGGAGGCAGAAATGTGCCCAGCGAGGGCTGGGAGGATCGGAAGGGCCTTCCTGGAAGAGGTGACATTTGGCCTGGTTCTGAAACTTCCGAGCATAAAGCCCTGGGATGCCAGACATGGGAAGACCCCACAGCAAACAGACAGCAACACATTCAGTTTGCTTTTCTCCCCAACTTCTTGGTGTATGTGGCATCATGAAGTTCCTAAACATAAACATATTCCTTTTAAAATCCATTTCAAAGCAGACTGGATTTTTCCAGGCCGATGTCCCCATATCAAAAGAAACTTGCTGACACAGACTGGAGCACGGAGCTTGATCTATTCTAATAGACGATTTTAATGTTTCTCATTTTGCAGCCCTGCTAGCCTCCATCTATCATCCACTGTCACGTTTAAGTTTCCTAAATTACTGCTTTTTAACTTTTGTCACTTATTCAGCAAAGAGAAATATTCTAAAGCCTGACCTCCCCCCAGCCCACCTCTGTGTTTGTATCTTAATGTTCATAGTGAGAGAGAGAGAGAAGAGAATGCGCTCCATTTATAATAAGCCAAAGTTGTCGGTTTTTCTTTTTAGAGTAAGACAGAACACAATGTTTTGCTGGTTTCAAATTCAAGCATTGATTTAATTCTGTTCCCTCTCAATGATTTAGGGTGAAAGCATATGAAACCAGTAAGAATTGTAAGACTAGAATGTATTGAGGAGTTGTAATTACAGGAGGGAGAGCATGCGTGCATAAGAGTGTTCCCTTTGGCACATTTTCTGGGTAAAGGATCAAAGGAAAGTGTTTCCCTCTTCTTCAAAATGTAGGTGGGAAGGAGGCACACGTTTCTAGACCTAGGTGCCGAGAAGGAAGTAAGGGTATCAGTAGCTCTGCGTTAACTTGACAGCTGTTTTTTTATCTGACTACCCACTGATCACCTCTGAAAGTGCCATGATGGCAAGAGTAACGTCCTGGCCCGATTTGTCCTTTTTAATTAAGTAGAAATGTTTTCAACTGAGTAAAATTGAGAGCTAACCTCAGAATGATACGAGATAAACACAGTTATTGTAGGATGACCATGTGTTCTGCTTCTCCCAAAAGCTAGTTTCAGTTTACACCTGTTTTCCCCCAGCCTTCCAACCTGATTAGTATCCTTTTTAAATTCTCAGAAGTGTCCTGAATTGAACAAATTATATGGTCACCCTACTCCCGAGTGAAATACACTGGAACACAGGAAGCTGACTGCAAAGAGAACACCAGGGAACGTGGAGAGACGTTTCAGTGTTTGCAGAGCAGGTCTCTCCTGACTCACCCAAGTACAACAGGACAATGTCTGCTCAAGTTGCTCGTGTGACTCTCCCTCCAGACCAATTTAGCAACGTTAAACCCGAGAAGGTGCTCGATAAAGCC
>JAQIFY010001296.1:0-14294 GCA_028533085.1 Varecia variegata | reverse complement strand
GTGCTGTGTAATATATGATATATAATCCACATCCAAAAAATTCTGACCCAGGGTTTCAGATAAGGGATCGTGGACCTCTACTGGATCACAGTAAATTGATTACCTCATCTTTAAAAATAGTGATGATTACAAGAGACAATGTCCATGAAATACTTAGTGTTGTGTCTGGCATAGTATAATTGCTCAGAAAAAAAAATACTGCTAGTTCTTATAACTGGTATCCATAAAACGGGCTGTTGGGAGGATAGCACGGTGCCTGGTACTTAGCAAGTGCTCAAAACAGATTCAAAGGAAAGGAAGGAGGGATTTGGAATATAAGAACATGTTATACAATGAAGTGCAAATATATGCAAATGAGGGACTCTAGGGTTTACCCATCTGTTCTGTGCCACAGCCTGATTAAGAGCTCCTCAGAAGTGGGATGTGACTTTGATTTTCTCTGATCAAGCCCCAGGCGCTGCTACAACCCCCTGTGTATGCTGAGGAGACAGCAGTGCGGCTGGCTGGCGTCCCAAACTTTACCAGCCCCACCTGCTGAGGAGCAAATGCAAATTGTAGAAGCGAAAACTCTTATGGCACTTAAGTCAGGGAGAGCCCCAGATCAGATACACTTCCTAATCCCCTCCTGGAATATGCAGGTGTTTGATTTTTCTTTTTAATTTCAGAAATTAGCGTCAGAGACAACTCTTAAAGCCCACTTCTTTCTGGACTTCGTAGATGGCTTGAATCTGCTTGTATTTTTGCTACAGCCACCCTTGTTTCAGACTTACAATTGGAAGCTGTCTGAATGATCCAATTTTGCATCCTTTAGCAAAGCACTAGAAATGGGTGGAGATGTGCTTCCTGGAATCTGGAATCCAAGTCTCCAGGGAAGGAAGGGTTGGCAGGGTGGCCAAGGGATCTTTTAAAACATTTTTATTTTTCTCTCTGGACAAAAAAATGAGGCATTTGGCAGCTAATGTGATCTAAAAGTCCTTCTCTTATGTGTTTGTCTCAGAATTTTCAAAACTCTGAAATTCGGAAGATGGGTGGTTGACTGTCTCACCAGCCAGTAAGAAATGTGGGTTTGTTTCTAAATTCCCCCTTCAAGGAGTAGAGCCCAGAATGAGGACCTGCCAAGGATGAACACCCTGTCTCAAGTGGGACCGTGGAACCCTGACATCCCCTGGGCCCCACCCCTCAGAGAACTGGGTGAACTCAGCCAGCCTCAGTTCCACAGCCCGTGATGGTTCGGAGACCTCCTGCCATCTCTCAGACCCTCTGCCTTAACGCTCTTGTAAGTTCTCCCTGAACCCATCCTACAGCCCCACATGGTGGCTCCAGGCCACCCCCAGAACTCAGTTAACAAGAACTCAGCCCCTGCACCGCTGCCCACATGAAACCACTCACACGTGGTACTCCTGGAACATGTGTAGATTGCACTAGAAACGTAGAGCCATTTTGAAAGGCAAGGTTATGCTGTAAAGCCTGTCCTTTCTCCACCTTCCTCACTCCACCCTCCCCATCCCCCTTTTCTGCTTCTATTTCCCTGGAGTGTCAGACATATTTTTCCATGTGGCCCATAAATTATTTCTTCCCTACCTACCCCCAACCCATCTCACGCAAAACAACTTGCACACCCTCAGAGAATCTCATGGTTCCACCCCAGCTGGTCAAAGCCAAGGTATTCCTTCCAAACAGAATTCCTCTCCAAAAGGAATTCTAGTGGACCCTGTTTTCTCCATCTCACACCAGGGGAAAAGGTGAACCTCTCAGCTGAATAGCCGTGTACTCAGAGGCTGATAATGGAAAAGCCATTATCGGGCAAGGAGAAAGCAGTGGCAGAGGAAACCAAACCTCGCTGCTGGCTAAAGAGTTCTCTCTGCCTGAGATCCCCCCACCATGCCCCTAGAACCCAATCGCCTCCTCTCCGAGGACCTCTCCACCTACACTCGAGCATTAATCACTTTTGGGCTATTGAGATGGGTCCAGACCGGCACAGGCCCTGGCACCCAAAGCAGGTGCACCCAGAGTGTTTTGGGGTGAACAAATGAGTAAAGAGAGTCCTGAGGAGCCCTAATCATGCTCTGCCATAGATTCATCCACAAACACGGAACTTGGCTACTGCACACCAGATGGTTTTTGGAACCAGAGATACTTCAGTGAATAAGACCACCATAGAACTTCCATTCCAATGGGAGTCAAGAGACTCAACAGGATATGTAACATCAGGCAGGGACAAGTGTTGCAAAGAGAAACAAAGAAGGTAAGGGGACAGAGAAAGGTGTAGGGACTAACTGGGTGTTAATGACCTTGGACAAGACTCCAGTCTATAGTCCTCCATAGCCTTGATTATAAACAAGAGTGTCTAGATCCAGCATTCCAGGTAAAAAACAGGCTAGTGCCAAGGACTCTTAAATCAGCAGAGTCATAGATGTATACCTTGGGCAAGTTAACTCTCTGAGCCTCCATTTGCATATACCAAATGGAGATTCAAACACCCTCCTCACAGGGTTCTTGAAAGGACAAAAGTAGACCATGTCTATGAAGCACATTGTGCCCGACAGTCAGTAAATGCTCCACAAATGGCAGCTGTAATAATGATGATGGTTTTTAATGGGAGAGATTCAGAAACATCGTTCAGATCTTGGTCCTGAAAGCAGAGCTGTGAGCTCATGTGAGAGAGGAATCTCCATCCTCTATGGCAGCACCTCGCAGAACAGTCAGGGGCGAGCCCACACCCCCACTGCACGTTGTGATAAAGTCAGCTCCGCTCTGCTCTGCCCTCTGGAAAAGGCCTGGCCGTGCAGCCCTGACCAGCCAAGCTCCTTTTTGCCCCTGAGGGCGGCACTAACACTGGGCGGGGAACGGGGCAGACAGAGGCTCGGCCTTATAGCAGCCCCGGTGTCATCACAGAGCCGGCGTTCTAAACTAGGCTCACAAATTTCTCCAGCCTCAGTCTCCTTACCCAGAAAACAGATCCTCTGGCCCTAACTTTCTCCAACAGGCTTTCCTGACTGACCCAGGACGTGGATGAGAAATCTACCACAGCGCTGGAAACCACATTTTTCACAAGGGCGGTTGACTTAGCCACACAGAGCTCGTCCTGCTGCAGCTCCCGACGTGGCTTCCTTGATGTGATGATCAAATCATAGGATTTACCGACCACTGTGCATTGAGTGCAGAGGCTGACTTGCCAGAGCTGATGAAGCTTAGGTGTCAGGGTCTCCTCTTGCGCAGGCCCCTTGCAAGACTGGGCCTGATTTCCCTTAGGGGTGGAGGGAAAGAGTGTTGCCCCTGCCTGGAGAAATCCCTCTCTAGCCCTGGTGCCTGTCCTGGGGCTGCGGGCTGTGCTGGGGACGGACCCCTCTGCCTGCACACCCACCTAGGGCCCCAGAACGACCCCAGGTGGACCTTGCTCCCTGCTCGGGGGTCACTAGGATCCAGGTCTCTCAACCACCTGGTGCCCCCACCCTCCACCCCCATCCAGCACCCAGGCCCGGCTGCCCCACTGTGCCTGGCAAGGATCACAGGGCCGAGTTCTCCAGTGATCTGGCTGGAGCCACCTGAGTGAGAGACTGTCGGAAGACTTACAGATGTGGCTTCGCCAAAACAGCCTGTGAAGCTGAAAGAAACTCTTCTAAACTCTCAATAATAAAAAGCAACCACTGATTAACCATGCTGGAGACAAAACTGATTTATCTTTCTTTTGTCTCTATTTAAAATGATACTGAAAAACTGGTGTCAGATAAGGTGACAATCAAAAAATACGAAACCAAAATATGACAGATGCATCAGGCAGCTGAGTGATACTAATCATTTTTGTATTATTTTTACGTCATTTTATTATGCTGTTTTTTGGATTTTGTCATATTTGGAGTATTTGTTAGTCTTTGTTACTTGTTGTGGTATCTCTTCTCATATTCTAAGGATTCACTTCCATATCTAATATTGTATTTGTAACGTTGCATTCTTTTTCTTAAAGAGGGCCGCCCAGATTGAATCAGCTTCAAGCCCTGCAATGCTTGGATCCTCCCGAACTGAGCCAGGCCAGGCCCTGGCCTAAACCCTTTTTCAGCAGTCTCTCAGTTAAGCCTCACCACAACCCTGTGAAGTTACTCTATTATAATCCCCATTTTACAGATATGAAAACAGAGGCTCAGAAAGGTTAAGTAACTTGCCCAGTGTCACACAGCATAAAGTGGTAGAGCTAGGATTCAGATCCAGGGAGTCTGCCTCTGGTACCCTCTCTTTTAACCACTCTGTTGCTTTAAGAAACATGAAGGCTCGTGCACAGGCTAACCACTGTGGGGCTAGGTTTTCCTTGGACCAGCTGGTGAGCATTGGCTCAATTCTTTCCAGGTGCCTCCTGTGTGCCTGGTGTGGGGTGTCCTCAGCTCACTAACAGTCAGTGTGGTGGCCTTAGCTTGGCTTTTTAGCTGAGAAAACTCAGCTTTAGCAAAGGGAAGTGGCTTGCCTGAGATCACTGGGCGCACCCAGAAGTGGTGGTGCCAGATTTTAAACGCAGACCCTCTGCCTCCCTGGCCCAGGCCCTGGAGCTGGGACGGTGCTGGCAGCAAGGAGGGCGAGGGCCTTGTCCTGAAACCCCGCTAGACGGGTGGGCGTCCCAGGGAACTGCGCCCCACGGGAGGAAACGTGGTATGATTCACAGGGGGGAGAAGTGCATGGAAGGCTGTCTCCAGTTATGTTTTTCATTATACGGGTCAGAGTAAACACAGACGCAGGAAAACAAGAGACAGGTCTCAGACTAAATAGACGGCAGGCTGTCTCTCCAGCCATCACAAAAGGAACGGCCCGTTCTCGGAGGTACGTCGTGTAGTGCCTTTTCTCGAATCCCCTTTCCGGAAATCTAAAGCCCAGATCCAGCCAGCTTTTCCTTGCTGCCTGGCTCACAAATCACCGTGCAAGCGTTTTCCCAAGGGAACCAAAGTAAGATAAATGGTAGATGCTGCCCTGTCCCGGGAGGGCTCTGCATCCGCCCACAGCTTCACCCCAGGGACCAAGACTCAGCCCCTGCCCCTGCATTGTCACCTTAAATCCTTCAGAGAAAACTCCAGGCCACAGCTGCAGCCCTCTGAGGTCCTGCCAACGGGAGCGAAATAAAGCAGAACTTACAGCGAAGTCCCTGAGCCAGCATCCTGGCAGCTCCTGCTTCCAGATCCACTGCTGGGGAGAGAAGGACTTTGTCCTCCTCCAGAACTACTGAGGGGACCTTGAGGATCCTCCCCCAGGGCGGGGGCAGGGACTGACACAGCAGCCTGCTGAGGCTGAGTTTCCCCAGTGACCCTGACATGGCCGAAGCAAATCATTTCAACGGTTCACATACCTCATCATCTGCTTCGTTCACGCCAGAGTAAAAGGCAAAACAACAAAGTTCTATTGAGCTCCCTTGTGCAGGAGGCAGAGCTCAGAGGAAGGGCAGGTGCTGTGTTCCAACTCCTGTCAGAAGAATAAACAGCTGTTTCAGAAAGAGGGGGGCAGATCCCGCAGCAGCCAGGGGCTTTGTTCCTTGCAGGCCCTGGGAAATGGGCTGTTTATCAGGGCTGTTGACTCAGAGCTACACGCCAAGGCAGAAATGTTCCTCCCTGGGCCCATGAACAGCCAGCCTCCTCGCCAAGTGAAACCACAGTCCAAACTGGGCCTGGTGATGGAGGAGGAAGGGCCACCACCCACCCTTGAGAGGGACACACAGTCTGCCCAAGTCACCCACTGCTGGGCAAAAATGGGAACCATTCTAGACCCAAACAACCTCAAGTGACTGCTCCTAGGAACAGCCAATGGGGACTAAAACACACACACACACACACACACACACACACACACACACGAGCGTGGCGGGTAAAGGGCTCTTGAGAGTCCTCGAGACTTGTGGAAATTCTACTTAAATGTTCCCCAAAGTTAAGCCTTTCTTCTGTCTACATCCTTTAGGCTTCGGAAGTTGCTCTGTTTGGTTTGAACATTGTATTTTTATAGAATGTTATGAGATCTCCCGCATTGCAAACCACACTACAAGAACTTTAAAAGGTCAGTGAGGCTCAACCCTGCTCTTTGGCTGAATAATGCTTAACCCTTCCCACACCCATCTCCTGCTCCAAAAATAGAATCTTCCAGCTGGAAAGGACCTTAGGTCAGTGGATTTTCAAACATCAAAACACCTAAAACTTTTTCAAAAGGCAAATGAAGTCATTCTCAGAACCCCCACCACGTACCACATAAAACAGAGCACACACACTGCTTTGGCCGAAGCTGGGGAACAATGCTCCAAGCCCCCTCCTTGCCCTCCCAAGAGACTGAGACCCCTCCCGGGAGTAGTCTGGAAACCTTAGGCTAAGGAGAGGGGACCAACCCTGGATAGGAAGGAATCAAGGCCTGGCCCCTGGATCGATGCCTAATCCAGCGTCTTCCTCCTGTTCCCAAGGAGACATCACAGCTTCCTCCTCTTGAGGGCATGAGTTAGTTGGCCACAACATTTAGGGTCTGGAAGTTCTTCCTAACACTTTTCTTTCTTTTTTTTTTTTTTTTTTTTGAGACAGAATCTCGCTCTGTTGCCCGGGCTAGAGTGAGTGCTGTGGCGTCAGCCTAGCTCACAGCAACCTCAAACTCCTGGGCTTAAGCAATCCTGCCTCAGCCACCCGAGTAGCTGGGACTACAGGCATGCGCCACCATGCCCGGCTAATTTTTTGTATATATATATTTTTGGTTGGCCAGATCAATTCTTTCTATTTTTAGTAGAGACAGGGGTCTCGCTCTTGCTCAGGCTGGTCTTGAACTCCTGACCTCGAGCGATCCACCCGCCTCGGCCTCCCAGAGTGCTAGGATTACAGGCGTGAGCCACCGCGCCCGGTCAGCTAACACCTTTCTTAAATCCTTCCTGCTGGTATCTACTCAAGCTGAACAAATGCATACTTTATGACCCTGTCATTCTGCTCCCCAAAGAAAGTGTGTGTTCACCAAGAGATGTGCACTAGCACGTTCATAGCACACCCCTAACTGGTCGCTCTCCCAAGGCCCAACACCAGAACAGGTGGGTGGTCTCCTAGTCCCACAGAGGGATTCTATCTACAGCAATGAGAATGAAGGAGCTGCAGCTGCTCGTGTAGCAAGGACGGATCTCACACGCGTAGCATTGAGCAAAAGAAAACGTGGCCCCATCAAATTGGTTTCACCTAAGAGCACATTTAGGAATAACATTCATTGGGTGTCGGGCAGATGTCAGGGGGGAGGGGATGGGTGTTTACATGCATAATGAGAGCAATGCTCACCATCTAGGGATGGACACGCTTGAAGCTCTGATTCAGAGGGGCGGGGCAAAGGCAATATATGTAACCTAAACTTTTGTACCCCCATAATATGCTGAAATTAAAAAAAAGAAAACAGCATAAAAGGATACACCCTGGACGATCTCATTTATTAGTTTAAAAACAAGCAAAACTAACTTGTGGGGTGGAAGTCAGGATGGTGGCTTCCCTGGGATGGGGCTACAGTGAAGGGCCCAGGACGTGGGGGGCAGGTCATGTTCTGTTTCTCGAGCAGGGTGGTGGTTACACAAGTGTGTCCACTTCTTGAAAATGCATCACAAATGTGCCTTTTCCATATGTATGTTAAGAACAAAAAGTAACAGAAACCTTCCTGCTGGAAGCTGCGCTCCCTCAGACACTCTGTCCTCTCCCACCAGGGCCACAGGACCACGACAGGCCCTGCCGTCTGCTTCACGGGGGCTCCCCTCCCCAGTCCCAGGCACCACAAAGCACCTCAGGAGGGGCTCAGGGATGATCTTTTGCATTAAACCATCCAGAAATCTGGGCCTATGGTCAATGGGGAAGGGAAAGAAAACAGAGTTCGGAGCCTGAAGAGCTGGGCTGAGATAAACTGGTCCTCTCGAGGAGCAAGCACTGATCACGGGGCACACGGGCTCCCACTTTACAGTTTACACAGCAGCCCCTCTCCCTTGTCTCAGTGGAGCCTCACAATCACCCACGGGGTGGCTGGGAAGGGCCCTTGACCATTTTCACAGATGAAATAGAGAGGCTCTGAAAGTCTCGGTGACTCATTCAAGTCACTTTCTCTGGCGGGTCCTCTGCTGCTCTTCCTACCTAGGAGCCTCCAGGGAACACACTAGAGATAGAAGAACAAGGCTCCAGGCTGGTTCGCCACAGCCTGGCAGAGAGTGCGCACACCTGGAAGGTAGACAATTCAACATCTCGAGAAGTCAAGCACGACCTTCCTCCTTCCCTGACACACATTCACCCTCTAACTCTCAACACAAAGCGGCAACACATTTGTGGTCATTCCTTAATTGAGAGGCAGAGAACCATTGCAAATGAGCCTCAGGCTTCTGAGTCTTGCTGATCAAAGCCGTCCAGAGGCTGCCCAGGTAAGAACGTGGCACGGTGCCCAGCCCGGAGTTGATGAATCTCACCATTCCAGCCCTAACAGCACACGGATCTGTCAGCCAGCAGCCAGCAGCCAGCAGCCTGCATTCAGTACTTGACCTTCTGAGTCGGAGACTTAGAGGGCCTTGGTGTTGTGATAGATGTGGCTGCAGCCCAGGTGTAGGGAGCCCTGGTTTCATAGCCCAGATCACTTCCTGCTGGGAAACAAAGGTCAAGATCTCCACCCTGAGCTGGGCCTGTAGTCCCAGCTACTCAGGAGGCTGAGGCAGGAAGATTTCTTGAGCCCAAGAGTTCAAATCCAACCTGGGAAATACAGTGAGACCCATTTCTAAAAAAACAAACAAAAAAACCCACAAAAGTTCCTCACCCTGCTTACCTCTGTGCAGGTGTGAGGATTAAGTGTTCTTGGCAAAGAACACTACAGACACGAAGTTTGCAGATTGCCATTATTTGTTTAATCCTAAACATGTTTCGGGCAGTTGCAGAAGACATGCCTGCCAATGCTTGCGAGTAAGAGAGCAGTTTGGTTGGCTTCATGCTCTGTGTAACGGGGCTAATCATAACCCCCACCTCTCAGGGTGGCCAAGGGGCTGCAGAGCATGGTGGGTTACAAGCATAGACTCTGGGGCCCAGCTGCCTGGGTATGAGTCCTGGCTCTACCCCTTATGCTGTGCAATTCTGGGCAACTGACTGAACTTCTCTGTGCCTCCGTTTCTACATCTGTACAATGGGAATAATAGCACTCGATGATAGCTGGCACATGGTAAGTGCTATATACACGATATGCATTACTGTAAGAATTAAAGGAGTACTCCCTGAAAAGGACTCTCAGCATAGTGTCTCAAGTTGCTCAATAATTGTTTGTCTCTGATGTTCAATTAACCCAATGTTGGCATTCACTCAATTGTACATTTGTGTATCAAATATACATTTTGACCGTATCAGTCCTGGAGGAGTGGGAAGGGAGGAAGACGGGGAGGTTTCTAGCATGACGTTTCCACAACCGCTAAGAATTGCCACAGACCCATGAGTATCAGCTGAAATGATCTCGGTGAAGGCTTATCTGGTAAGTCACTGCAGTCAGAAGAATTTGTACCTGTAAGTCTGCCCCCTTGAGAGGGCTAGAAAAATGGAGTCCCTGTGACTCTTTCCAAGCAACACATAACAAAGCATCTCTAGAGCTGCCTGCATCCCATCCAACTCCAGGACAGACCACCCCAGAGCTATGCTAGAAAACTGCCTCTGCAGCAGCGAGACTCCTCCAAGCCCTCTCCCTCACACAAGGACATCTAGACTCTTCTAGACAAGGAAGCAGCTCTGTAGGTTAGACTCTTTCTAGACCAGGATGAAGCTGGCTTTGTTGATACCTCAGGAGGTATAAGGAGCTCCCACCAACCAAGGCACAAGGCCTAGGTACACTTGGGTTGAGGATTTTCCAACCAAGGAACATCTGCTCTCCTCCTCCTTCCTCAGGCTGATGACCCCAGATGGAGGTGAGAAAGATGCACCTGGATTCTCTGATGACAATCTAATCTAGAGGGCTGCCCTTCCTGGGCAGAAAGAGTCTGGAGAAGCCATGTAGGCCAGCCCCCTGCCTCAGAGAAGAGCTGCGTCTTAAACTGGTGAGAAGCTTACTTCCCTCAAGGTCACACTCATGCCCTGTTTAGAGCCTGCTGCCGTCTACAAAGCCCTATTTGACTTTCATACCACCCTAGAAGGTAAGTAGGGCAGAGATTATCATCTCAAATTACAGGAAAGACGCTGAAGATCAAGTAAGAATCTTATAGAGTTGTGTGGTTTGAGTCACCAACCTGGAATGGAAGACAAATGTGGGGTCTCCCCATGACCCCAACCTCTTCTACCCCTGGTAGTGGTGAAGCCAGACCAAGCTGGGGTGTGAATGGGCATGGTGGACAAGGCGGGGGCTGCGAACGTCACTGGGACACAAACACTATCCCAGCAGGGACCTGTCTTGCTGTCTCGTCCACTGCTGGGTTTTCCCAGTACCTAGAACAGTACCTGACACCTATTAGATGCTCAACAGATATTTGCTGAATGAATGTTGAGTACGAGGTTACAGGGGCGAGTCAGGCAGCAGAAGTGTGTGAATTTGACCAGGTATACGGCAAGGAGGATTGATGGGGTCCTGTAGTAAACTGGGGAACTTCTGCCAAAATCAGGACTTTTTAGAGCTTTAAATTATTTAAGATATAGTTCTGAAAATTAATGACTTAGATGACCAACTTTATATATTAGAAAAAGAATAGAATAAACCTAAAGGACAGAGGAACATGTCATTGCAATTTTAGACAAATTCTTATAGACAGAAAGAATACACCTGGCTCATTTTTGGAGGCCAGGATATCTACTCAAGCACAGCATGAGCAAAGAAACTTACAGGCCCTTTTCATTTATGAATATGCATAAAATCAGATTTTAAAAGAAAACAACTGTGCCCAAACCTCACTTCTCTGATTATAGAATGTGGTATGTTGGCCACAGGGGACTTCTCCTTTAGGGGAAATAGGTTTGTAGTAGAAGCTAGAAGCACCATGATTGCACCCTCCTCTGCTACTGCCGGCCTGTGGCATGTAGGCATGTCCCCTCCCCTTCTCTGGGTCTCCGTTTTCTCCATCAGTGAAGTGTGAGGTCCCTTCTGGCTCCACTGCCCTGCCTGGGGCTGGGCCTGAGCCTGCGATACAGCTGTGAATCAGGCTCCTTTAGAAATCTGACTAGGGGAATCTCGGAAGGCTTCATGGAGGAGGTGACATGCCTGGACCTTGTCCTTCCAGTCTGTACAGGCTGTCATCTTTCCCTTCTTGTCACACACTTCCTGAAGATAAGCTGGAAAATTACCCTGCAGGGGACGGTGAGGCAACCCCACCCTTCGGGATTTATAAATCGTCTTCTGCTCAGGCCTGGCCCCCAGGTGGTCCTTTGGGGTCACCTTATGAACCTACCAGCTTTGGATTTCCATGGGGTGCAGAATGTCCCAGACCAGCCAGCTCACTCAGAAGCCCCACTGAGCCCTCCCAGGGGAAGCCCCGGGCCCACCGGTGAGAAAGGAGGAAACACCAACTCTAGCACTGAAAGAGAGGCAGCCAGCCAGGCCAAGAGAGGGAAGCCCGGCTTCCTGAGACACGGGCCTTGGGGTCTGGTGGGGCCCATGGAGAACCCTCCCCCAACCCTGGGTCCCAGCAGAGGCAGGGTAAGGACCCAGCAACTGTGACGATAACCGATAACCACACACTGACAGTCCGGCTGGGCCCCTCCCACCAGCTTAGCAGGAAGCGTTTCTTTTCCTGGCCAAAGAGCCTGCAACTGGGGCTGGTTTGCAGTGAAGAAAATTTTTTAAAATGTTAAATCAATACTAATAACACAACTGGAAAAATAAAGTCAAAAAACAAAAATGCTTTACAAACCCACTGACCCAGTTCCCCGGGCCAGATGGCTTCAGGCGAGTGCTCTTCTCTGTCTGAGCCTCACAGCTTCCGCCCCGCACTAATGAAGTTGAAGCAGAACATTCCCAGGGTCCCCAAGATGCCTCAGGTTCTTTGATTTGTTTTGTGGTTGGCGAGGACTTGGGAGGGGGGACCCACAAGGTGGCTATGAAGAGCCTATTCTCACTTGCTCTGCAAACCTGGCTGATGAATGCAAGGTGTAGCCTTCAAAGTTCAAAAGCCACTTCTGCAGAGATCCTGTCCCCAGCTGGAACTACTTCTCCCCCTGAACTCCCACGGCCCCCGTACAGGGATCGTCTCGGGATGCCGTGCACACACCAGTGTGCCCTGCGGTGGAAGTTCTCAAGGGCAGCAGCGGTGCCCCTGCTGGTCCTCACGCCGGGCCGGTACAGAGGAGGTGCTAAGGAATGGCAGACGGGTGGACGGAAGGACCGATGGATGGTGGATTGGTTTCCTAAGGCTGATGCAACAAATCACCCCAAACTGGGTGGACACAGTTACAGAGTTGAAAGCACAGGGGAGGAAAGAGGTTGTTCCGGAGAAAGAGGAAAGTGGATGGAGTCCTTAGAGCACCTCTCTTTGACCAGGATTTTCTGGAGAAAGATTCAAGAGGAGGGAAGAGTAAACAGGAAGAAGAGAGACGCCTTGTCTGGGACAGACTCTGCACTAGGCGCTGTGCACCGTCCAAGAGCGATGCTGCTGCTACTGACGTCCACGCTCAGCGCTGGACACCACCATCATGGGAGTGGAGGAGATCACCCTGGCCGGGGTAGGGTGTGGAGAGAAGAGAGGGCCCCCGGGACAGCTGGCACCAGGGAACTGGATGGAAGCACGGAGCCAAATGCTGGATTGCAGTGGTGGAGGAAAGATGTCAGGTGAGGGAGTGACGTCAGTCAGCGTAAGGGCCTCAGCCATAAATATATATATATAATGAACTAATACCTCTTGTATCACCCTGGATGGAACTGGAGACCATTCTCCTAAGTGAAGTATCAAAAGAATGGAGAAATAAACACCACGTGTACTCACCATTAAATTGGAACTAATCGATCAACACTTATGCGCACATATGGAAATAACATTCATCAGAAATCAAGGGGGTGGGAGGAGGGAGGAGGGGATGGGTAAATTCACACCTAACAGGTACTGAGCACACTATCTGGGGGATGGGCACACTTGTAACTTTGACCTAAACAGCACAGAAGCAATGTAACCAAAACGTTTGTACCCTCGTAATATTCTGAAATTAAAAAAAAAAAAAAAAAAAAAGCAGCAGCTTGTCTGGGAAGAGTTGGAGCCAGGGTGTCAGCTACAGAGACTGGAGAAAGAGGAAGTGCCCACGGAGTAGACGACAGATGAGGCCCAGCCGGGCAGAGAAGAAGCTCAGAGGGGAAGACGGTTGTTGAAGGGCCCCCCTGCAGGCAGGTGGGGCGTGCCTACTCGTGGAGGGGTGCCCCGAGGACAGGCAGAAGGGAAGGATGGGTGGGTTGGTGGTAAGTTCGGGGCAAAGAGGAAGTTGAAAGGTTCTAACCCAGAGCAGCTGCAGCGTGGAGGGTGGAGGGGTGGGGAGGCGGGAGAAGATGGAGGGCCAGGCAGAAGCCTATCAGGAACCTGCATTTCCACCTGAAGGTGCTGGGAATCCTTGAGTGGTTAGGCAAAGGGCATGACACGATTTCTTTTTCAGAAAACTCACTCAGCTGCAGGGTGAGGGGGGGTGGGAGAAAGAAAGTCTCCAGCCAGGAGGCTGCAGCTTATGTCCAAGTGAAAGAGGAAAGACCAATGGAATGAGCTGGAAAACAAGAAAGCAGCAATGGTTTGAGAGAAATGAAGGAAGTGGCATCTTGTGACTTTAGGTTACATGAAATAACTTCTTTCAAATTTTGCTTTAATGTCACCTTCTTGGTGAGACCTTCCAGGAGGTAAAATTACTTAATAACCTTTCATAACTTACTTATCTTTTAAATTTCTTTCTCTACCAGAATGCCAACTTTGGGGGCATTTGTATCAATGCAAAAGCACCTTGTATGTTCTATACCAATGCAAAAGTAACTTGCACTCAGTAAACCTCAGCAGGCCATAAAACATGCCTATTTCAGGGCTTGGCACCTAAACGTTCAATAAATGCTAACTACTTTAAAATGCATGGCAGTAATAACAATGACAGTGAGCGGGGGAGGAAGGGAGAGACAGGGAGACTCTAGTACACTACTCAAAAGTGTGGATGGCGAACAGCCCGCACTGTCGGCACCACCCGGGAGCTGGCAGAAATGCAGCCCGACTGAGTTAGAAAGTCTCGGGTGAAGCCTAGGAACCCGTGGAGGAACCAGGTCTCCAGGTGATCCGGACGCCCACAAAAGCTTGCAAAGCTCCTCTCTGCTCTCCATCCTCAGTGCTCTCTGACCACCTCTGGCCCCACTTACCTCTGGAAGGCGGAAGAAAG
>JAQIFY010001295.1:0-14294 GCA_028533085.1 Varecia variegata | reverse complement strand
ATTTTAGGTATCTATTAACTATAATTAATTCTAAAACTAAGAGTATTACTGATTGCATCTCATGTGTAATTTAGTTTCTGGCTCATAGTAGCTACTTAATAAATGTATCTTGTTACATAGAGAATTGTTTAAATAACATGTTTTCCAGTTGAAGAATATCTGGCAGAAACTTGGGGACCAAACATGTATTTAACCAAAGTAAATTTCAAATCATAAATTTGCTAATTAATGTTTCACAGAAAACATGAATTATATGTGAATATGTCAAAATATAATATTAAATTAAATGTTATATGTAAGTCATAGATATGCTAAACCAATGTTCAAAATAAATTTAACTACAACTTATTGCAAACCTATTATGTAAGGGATAGTTGCACATGTCACATTTATTCTTCACAACAATCTTTTGTTCCCCATATAATAAATGAGGAAATTGAGGCTCAAACAAGTCAAGAGAATTTCCTAAGGCCAGTGAGTTCAAAAATGGCTGAGTTGGGGACATGGATCCAGTTTGCTCAGATGTCCAGTTAATGAGATTTTCTTGATTCCATAATGCTTTTCATTTTTCATGTAGGAACATAGATAACGTGTAACATCAGAATCCCATACATAGCCACAGTGGATTCATACTGGGAATCCATGACAGGTGCAGTTTACCCAAGATTCACATACATCTGTTTAATTGGGAACAAGGTCGTATATTAATTAAACTTTTCTGTTATGTATCTAATTTCAAAGAAGTTTTACTGTACTTAGCCTTATAGAATATTAACAAAATATTCAATAATTAATCCAATTAAACAAATCTTTGTGGAGTTTTTATTATATGCATGACCTGAAAATGTAGCAACAAATGAAATATGGTTTCTGGGTTCAAGAACCTCATAGGCTGCAATAAAGACATACAATTTTCAGCTTATTATGATAAATGTCACTCAAAAATTAGATGTAGTTATATACAGATATAATAATATCTGCATTATTATATATAATTATTATATATAATAAAATACATACAGATATAAAGGTTTTATATACACATATACATAAATAAATTTATTAGAAAATCAACTCATATTACCCTTACTGAGTTTCCTAATTTATAATCATACATAACATAATAGAATTTAATGTTTCATGTTTGACATTTTCATCTTTGAACTATTAGCTCTTGGACTTGTTACATAGGAAACAAATGCTTGTGTTTTATTTCTAATTGACACAAAACTCCAGCCATCCCCATGGAAAAGTATTTTGGTTCTAAAATGATATTGAATTTATTATCATAATCATTCAATATTTTAAGCAATCTTTGCTTCAACATTACTATTAATAAAACCTTTTCAAAGTCACCCTTTATAACTCTTCAATATTTTGAAAATTCTCCACTGCTGAAAACAATTGTGTTAAACCAGAAACATTTCTATTATCTCAGGGTACTCTCAATCTTAATGCTAACCACCTAGAGGTTTATGATTAAAAAAAGAGAAAAGCGGTCTTTTCATTTATCTATTCGGATGTGTTTGTTCTCTGCTATTGATTCTTTAAAAATTTGTTAGGTTAATGCCTTGGCACTACCCTGTTGGTAGATAATTGTTATAAATAATATTCATATGACATACAATAATCAAACTTTAAAGAGATAATACAACTGATTTACTTTCAAGATACAAGTTTTAATGACTTTTTCAGTGGCGGGGATGGTTTAGCAGCTAAAATTTCCTACCATCTTATCAGTTTCCTTTGTAGGTTTGTAGGTGTGCAAGCAAAATAAATTTGAAAAGAAAACTTATGAAATACTTTCTCTGTCTTTATATTGGTCTAGCTTGTGAGTGGATTGAACTTTAATTAGGGCAGCACCATCTATGGAATGTACTTTGTGACAGTATCATTTTTTAAATAACCATTTTCCAAGGGTGTCTTGTTTCTCATGAGCCCTGCACATCCTGAAGATCTTCTTATTGTCCACCTCTCCATTTGTAAAGGTCCATGATCAAATGTTTATGTAAACATGCGTTTGTACTGAGGATTACTGGAAGGGAATAAAAGTGAAAGTAGGAAAACCAATTGGAATGTCATTGTGATAAGACAAGCCATATCTCAAACCTCTCTGTCTTAGTTTGTTTGTGCTGCTATAACAGAATACCTGAGACAGGGTAATTAATAAAAACCAGAAATTTGTTCCTTTACAGACCTGGAGGCTGAGGAGTTCAAGATCAAGGTGCCAGCACACTCAGTGTCTGGTGAGGGCTGCTCTCTGCTTTTATGGTGACACCTTGTTGCTGTGTCCTCACGTGGCAGAAGAGATGGAAGGACAAAAAGCTCTAGGTCACTCTTTTCAACCTCTTTTATAAGAGCACTAATCCATTCATGAAGGCAGACTTAATGACTTAATCATTTCTCAAAAAGCTTCACCTCTTAATATTATCAAATTGGATATTAGGCTCCAACATATGAATCTTGGAGGGACACAGACATTCAAATCATAACTCTCTCTCATTTTAAATCAGTAGAAATTTATTGAACAAATACTTATTGACTGCCTATGTGGTAAGCACTCTTCTAGGCTTTGGGTACACTCTAGAAATATGGACAAACACAAATGCAGATTAAAACAATCCCTGTTCTTACGGCACTTACATTCCAGAGGAAGATTATATACAATAAGTACATAAAACAAGTTATTTATGCAATATATAAGAAGGGAAAAAATTGAAGAGGGGGCTTGAAATATTCAAATATGTAGTCAAGGATGGCGACATTGGAAGAAGGAAAGAGAACGAGTTTTGCTAATACTTGGAGGTAGAGGAAGGGTGGTCCAGGAAGAGGGTGCAAAGGCTCCAAGATTAGAGTGACACTGTTTGGAAAGCAAGTTGTCCAGAATGGCTGACACAAAGTGAAAAAGGAGAGAGTTGGTAAGAGGCTAGATCAGGTTATTAGGAGTGGAGAGGCAGATTATTTTGAGCCTTGTATCCTGTGATGAAAAGGACTTAAATTTGAGTAAATGGGAAGCCACTGAAGGGTAGAGTAGGACTTGAAAGGATGGCACTGATGTGGTTAATTGTATCTTTAAAACTTTTACAGAAAAATAAGAAAGTATTGACAATGCTTTGGAAAGAGCTGAGGAGTGACCCTGAAAGGCTTTGCACTCATAGATGTTTCATGGTTATTTCACTAGCAATGCAATAAAAAGTTTAGATTCCCTGTTTAACTATTTGTGCATAATAGCAAAATACAAAGCAGCACATATCACTGGAGAAGCATTTGATCTTCCTCCCTTGGTGAAAAGCAGAAATATCTAGAAAACTATATGGCAATAAAGTAAAATGTAAACTTTCTCAGTAAATATTGCTTTAAAATTAATTGAAAATTTAGCTGTGACTTTGGAGATAAGAACATTAGGACAAATTAGTCGATGTGAAAAGTATGCTAAACAGCAAATGAGTGCACAAATATTTCTAAGATGATTCACTTTAAGATGATTTGGTGGATTCTCCTTCAATAATGAAATAAATGAAAAACTACTTTTTCTATGAGGCACTAAAAGAAAGATACATTTATCAGAGACATATATCAACAGTAAGCAGCTTATTCTACAAAAACTGTATGTTAGGGGAAAATTAAGTACATATAACAACTGGTAGAGTGCCTACATGACATGAATTTTTAAAAAGAAAGATATTGAATAAATATTATATATAATAAGAGCCTGTTATTTTCCTATTTAGTGCTAGAGACAGTTCATACATTTTGTATTGTTGAAATATATAGATATATATAGTTTTATATTTTATGCTTTGGATAATATCCTATAAGCCTACAGTATATTTTAGTTCAACAATATACTTCTTTTGTATGAGCTGATGGGTTTTACATATTGGACCATGCTTTGTAAAATGTTAAAATAATGGATCTAGCCCCACGTCCTGAGAGGCAGTAATTCTAACTTAGTAGGAAAAATATAGGGTTAATATTGCAGAACTAAGAATACTCTATGGAACATCCTACATCTCTCACTTTCTGAGATCCATCTGGTAACAGCACAGTTTTTGTGCCAGAAAAGTATGTTTTAGACATGTTGTTAAAGCTGACATATGACTACTTTTGAATAATTTTAAATCCATTTCAAATTACTTAGAAAGTGGATCTGGAGTTTTTTTGCTGATATCAAAAGATCCTAATGTAAATACCCTAGGGCATGTAAATGTATGTATGTTGCAGAGGGCATTTGAAATCTCATTTTCAAAATAGGTGTAGCATTAGCTATCCTGCAGTATTATTTTTATCAATTCATTAAGAAACATTACCTTTTTTTGAGTATGATAATCTAAGATTGACTTCCTTTCTTCCTTCTAGCCTCCCTTTCTTCCTTCTCATTCTCCCTTCTTTGCTCTTTCCCTATCTGCCTTCTCATTTTTCTTCCATCATCCATGCTTCAAAAAAATAATAATAATTATTCTAAAAAGATCCAGATGGAAATTCCTGCAAACAGAGTTTGTACATTGCATGATCACCACACCCCTCCCCCCACCCCACCCCCAGCCACCACTACCTCATCCCAGATCCTGTTAATATGTTTACCTTACATGTCTACAGGGACTTTGCAGATGTGATTAACGTAAAGGTCATGAGATGGGAGAGTTATCCTGGATTATACTGCTGGATCCAGAGTAGTCCCAGGGGTTTATGTAAGAGGGTGACCAATACATATAGGTTCTTCTGTGGTGACTCACTGTGGCTGCCATGAGAGCAACTGCACTTCCACAGCCCAGAGTTGGGCCTTCTTTGTCCATGCATCTACTCATTGGATCCCACCTAGTGACGGATTCCTCTCACACCATTGTTCTTCCATCTGGCATCCACCACCCATTTTTGCCCCACTGGGGCAACAGGGAAAATTGCAATCATCTATGTGTTGTGTATTGTCAGTGGAGAATGACATATATCTCTCAGGTCCATCTATGTAAGTACTTTCCTCAGAATTGATATTCCTGCACTCAGGCATTGTATTAAACTAATTATCAGAGAAACTAGAATTCTCTGAAAAAGGTTATAGACTTTCAGCGTTGCAGCAATAGAAGAGAGACATCAGCCTCCTAGTTGTGTAACAAATTGCCCTTTCAAGCTAACTTTTTGCTAGAACCAGGAATAAAGAGAGAATTCAGATCTAAACTTTTGCCTTTTCTATTTCTCTCCTTCCATCATCTTTTGATAACAAAAAATAGATATCCATTCACTTTTTATTTTTTCAGAACACTCTCTGAAGTCCCACACTTTTCTAGCTGCTTTGTAGACAAAAACAGCAAATGAAACAAAACAAAGAACAAAAAACAACAACACTCTCCATGATCTGAGACAATCGGACCTGGATCTTAACGTGTAGAAATTCTACTTTGGGAATTCTGAAGAATCTTCTTCCTCTCTTTTCCAAAGAAGCCTAAAACATGTAGAACATCATTTGTCGTAACCTGATCTCTCACCTGTACTTTTAGTACTCAACTCCAACACTATTTTGATATCCATAGCAAAGCAATGACCTTCCCATTATCAGCCAAATTCTGCCCTCCTCCAGGAAACATGGGATACATTTTACTTGTTGATTAAAGGAGGCCCAAATAAAGTAGGAACTAGGAATTACCTGAAATAAAAATGTTTTGGTTGAACATCTTCCTCCTATACAAATTTTATTTTGAAGATGGTTGAAAGTCCTTGAAGGACATTAAGCAGAGGTGTGAGATGATCATAACTATAGGTTCAAAAATCACTGGCAGTAGCTTGGAAGGTGTTGCTGGATCAGGATCTGCCTGGAGATGGAGAACCTTTCAATGCTAGATCACTGATGCATGTGGGAAGCAATATGGCTGTGACCTTAGACTATGATCATCAGATGGAGAGAAGCAGGTGATCTTGAGAGATAATTTCATGAAAATGTAGTGACTCATTGGATATGGTGGAAAGGAGCTGTAGCAGAGTCTATTATAATTCCTTGGGTTTTGTGTCATTTAATGATTAGGAAATGGAAGGAAAAAAACAAATTCTACGAATACAATTATCCATCCTTCTTTTGACATGTAGCTTATCAATATGGATATAGGAAATCCAAATTTAGACTCAGAAATGGGGTCTCAGCACGAGATACGAAGACAGAAAATTTAAATGTATGGAGAAGACAGTCTTAAATTCGAGGAGTGAAAACTGATGCATAGTGAAAAATGACTTTTTATGTTTTTATTAATACACTCAATTTATCTTTATTATAGCATACACATAAATTCCTAAATGGCAAAAGTAAACAAGCTGACATATTAGACATACATTCTCTGGCAGAATTCTCATATATGGCAGAAAAGGAGCAGTAGAAAAAGGAAAATTCTTTTGTATGTACATAGACCACTATGGGTACAGTTATGTGTCTATTTTTATACATTTATTTTTTATTTGAATAACTCTCATAGCTCTAGTCTTCTCCTCTGAATTTTTTCTTTTTCATTTTTAATTCATAAGCCCTGAGTATTTCTGACATGGTCTAGGGTGATTGCCATATTAGAAATTCACCCATACCCTCTATACACACACCCATACAATTCACCCATACCCTCTATACACATACATGGTTTACAGACATGGATGTAAGTCTAGCCCTAATATCTGTATAGAAGTCTATGAAACTTGTTCTTTTATGTGGATAATATTTTTTCTCATTGTTTGTGTAAGTTACCTGGACTGCATACAGTTACACTGGCTTCTCGAATCCTACATAAAAGACATTTAAACAATATTTCTGAGAAGATAGGCATGTGTAAAAGTCTTAAAGAAAATAGACACATTTTCTAAAAGTATCTACACTTATTAGTTAATAAAAATTCATCAAGATCTATGCATGTAAAAGCAAATATACTTTAAATGTGATAAAAGAAAGAGAAGTGCTTGTTTCTAAATTTAACACAATATTTTTTTAATTTGATTCATATATTGGTAATCAAACATGGAATGAAAAGTAATTTTTTAGTTTTTAATGTTTGTGGCATTCACTTTAATATTGAGCAAGTTTAGCAATTGCATATTATAATTGAATAAATACAATATTTCTCCTGGTATAATACAATCACCACATTTTCTGATAATACATGAAAATAGGTGCCTTTATTATAAGAATCGATCAAAGAACAAGAAACAGATCACATAAACTTTGTTAGTCAAAAAATTGGAAGGGTATTTTATGTTTTAGCTTTAGGCAAAGCATAATTTGATGACATTTGAATGTTCTCTCTATTTAGGACTTTGTCATGAAAATTGCCCTATTTTCTATGCACATTAAATGTTCTTTCAGAGAAAACATAAAATATTCCTGGATAAGTTCCCAGGTGCTGTTAAATAAGTTCATTCTGCCTTGTAATTTGTACATCGTTCTCTCACATGGTGCTATTTGTGTTATTGATGGACCTATTCATTCTCAGTTGTAGGCTTGCTGTCTTTGTAAATTCTTTAGATGATCCTGCTTGTAATTATCCTTATGCTGGGCCCTGTCACTGTTATTTGAAGAAAGTTTTATAAATCACATTATGCATACACAACAGCATTGCTGTGTATGGATTCTATTCTGCTCCATGTCTGAGGGCTCATCTGAATGTTGAAAAGGAACATAAGAAATGGACAGTGACCAATCCATCTTCATCTCCTTCTTCTGAAGGTGGCATCAGGGGATCTCGTCTATCCTATTTATTAACCTCCCTGGAACAACCTCATTGTTTAGGGGCTAATTGTCTCTGTCTAATTTGCCACACTATTATGAATTAATCATCCAAATAGTGTGTGGATATCTTTGACATTTCCAGATTGACCATATCTGGAAAAATGAGTTTCACATGTTTATTACACTCTCTGTTAAGCAGAGATTTTAATTACTCTATAACTTGTATAATCTGCTGCAATCGTATGAGTTTTAGGAACTATAGGACTTTCGATGTATCTATCAACCTCATATATTTATAAAATTACAATTAGTTAAATTCTTATTTTTCTATCAAAACAAAAATATTTAGTCTGTTGTTCTGTGAATAGTTATTAATTTCTTAATATATTTATACTTCGGGTTACCCTAAGTCTAATACACTTTTATCTGAGTTATATCTGAAAGAAGCTCATAGTTGAATCCAATGTTGTGGACTCTTACGCATGTCTCTTTATTCTTAATAAATTTGAACATTTAATGAAACAGACACTGAGTAGTGAATACATACCATGCACCAAGCACTATGCCAGACTCTCTGCAAATATTGTGGTTGAAAAATTAAGAAACTCTGAGAGAGAGGGAAATCACCCTTATTCTACTTTTCACAGAGCTATAGTATGGTGAAGGACATGGAAAATTAAAGAGATGTATTCATCATTCCCTGTTGCTGCTGTAAAAAATTACCACAAACTTAGTGGCTTAAAATGATAAAAATCTATTCTCATATGTTGAAGAAGTCAAAAGTCCAAAATCAGCTTTACTGGGTTAAAGGAAAGATGTCAGAAGGACTGGTTCCTTCTGGAGGCTCTGAGAAGAGAATTCATTTCCTTGCTCTTTTTAACTAGTAGTGGCTACCTGTGTTCCTTGGCTTGTGGCTGCTTCTCCCATCTTCAAAATGCATTATTCTAATCTCTGCTCCATGTCACCATCTCTGCTGACTCTAAGCCCTCCTCTATTCCTCTTAAGGGTTACTGTGATCATATCGGGGCCACTTAGATAACCTTGGATCACCTCTCCTTTACAAAAACCTTACTTTGATCACATCAGCAAAGTCTCTTCTGACATCTGTTCTTGTATTCTTTGAGCTGCTATAACAGTACACCACAGACTGGGTAATTTATATTGAACAAAAAGTTATCGGCTCATAGTCCTATAGGCAGAAGATATCAAGGTGCTGGTATCTGAAAGGGATTTTCTTGTTGCATCATCATCTGGAGGAAGGTGAGAGGACAAGAGAGTAAGAGGATGCTGAATTCACCCTTTCCTAGTGGAACTGATCCCACCTATGAAGGCAGATCCATCATGCCCTAATCCCCTCTTAAAGATTCCACTTCTTAATACCGTTACAATGGCAATTAAATTTTAAAGTGAATTTGTAAGGGGACAAACGTTCAAATCACAGCACCATATAAAATAACGTGCAGCTTTTAGGGATAGAGATCTGTACATATTTAGGATACAGACACACACACACAGACACACACACACACACACACCCCTTGCCACAAGAAGAAAACAGATACTTGTAATAAAGGAAAATAAATTTTATACTAACAAAAACAGCTGTTATTATGGGAGCATATAAGAGGGTAACCTGAAATAGTAACATGAGGAAAAAAAGTATTTTCCTTTTGTTTGTTACAGTTTACTCTCTACTAAATAGTTTATCTTCTGTTCTTATTTTGCAGATAAGTTGCTGTGGTGCCTTTGTGCATCCCTCACAGGTGTGGCCTGTCAATATCGGCTTCTGTCCATGTTTGTCCCAGCACAAGTTTATTGCTGCTAGAATGGTCATTTGCAAGATCTCCTACTTCCTCTCTCCTTAGATCACATCTTATTATTTTCTATCCCTCTTTAGAACTATTATATACTTTCACTTGCTGCTATAAGAAAAATATCCATGTCAATACATTTGTTCAAATTGTATTATCCCATTTCCAAATAATAATGAATGGTGTCCCTATAACAGGTCTTATATCATCTGACGGTGACTTATACTTCTACTCGTCAAAACACTGTGCATCTTGAAGTCTAGCACAACTTGAATACCCATGTCTTGTATAAATCTCCCATTTTTTTCTTCATGACATTATAATTGCATGTAATTGTCCGTTTTTAAAAGCCCAGCCTGAATGTCAACTGAGTCAAAATGGCTTTTTAAATTCATCAGATCTGAAGTCATCTCTGCTCTGCTTTTTGAAAGTTTCTTAAATATGTGCCTGTCTTAATGTACTTTCTACCTCATATCATTACAATTTATATTGGTTTTCTATCACCATAACTGGTATATATGCTTTTAGATGCTAACCAATGATTTATTCATCTCAGTATTTTTCAAAGCACCTAGTACTATACTTTAGAAATAGGAGATGGCGAATACAGATTGCTGGAATGAATTAAATTAACGATATATATGTTTATTCTCAATGTACACTAAATTTTCCTCTAAAAGGTACTTTAAGCCGGTAACAATAGCTAAATATAATATAGAAAAGTAAAATAATCAAAAATTGCTAAAGAACCCAAAGGAAAAAATTAACATGAATACCAAATTAGATCAGGAATAAAATTGATTTTAAAAAGCCTGAGGTTATTGTTGTTAATAACAAAAAACCCGTTTATGCTCCAGTTTCATCATTAGGTGGGAGTCATGAGCAGAGTGCATAGGGAGAGGTGGGCTTGGGGGTAGGGAGGATTTGAGATCGACCAGTGAAGAATATTCAAGAGATGGCTCCAAACACAGTTCTGCCAACAACAAGAGGAGTAATGAGGTTTAAAGCCAGTATATGATCCATAACAGAATCACTAATCCAAGGGGATAAATGGAGAGTAGCAATCAAAGTAAGGAACAAGACTGTGGTCTGTAAAACTCAGAAAGCAAAGAGCTCCAGTGTATATAAAATGGAGATGGGTTATAAGATAAATTTTTGATGTCCCTGTTTTTGTTCTTTCACTTTACAGATGTGCTTGCTTGCTATGGTAGCTAAGATGCATAGAACAGACTTGGAGGAAGAAAACAAACTTCATTGTTTTCTCTTTTCCTCCCCAATATCAACCACCACAGGAATGAATAGAATGGAATTGACTTCTCAGAAAGTTCTCCACAAAATTGAATGTTTGGGTATGTCTAGAACAAATCTGAGTTCCAAAGTAGTTGATTTTAAAATTTGAAAACACAAATATAATTAACCAGTCAAAATAAAGAGATGTCATAATTAGTTTCAAGATATAAGCTGAACTTTTTGATATAAGCTGAAATTTTACCAGTAGCCCATAGTGAAAAAAAGAAATAAACACTTAAATGACTTGAATGTCTATATAAGATATACAATATATTATTTAAGACATTAAACACAAGTGATACATAATTGTGAATTTGGTTGACAAGCTTGTTTTAAATATACCTTAATATCAAATAGTTTAATATTCCATCATCAAATTTTATTCAGTCACCAAAACAACAACATAAACTTGACTGGATCTTCAATATCTTTTTAAATCTATGATCAGGATACACATTTTTCAATAAAAATTTATTTAGTGATGATTACGTGGGTGCCTAGAAATTCATATACTGCTAAATGAAGTCCAATCCATTCCTTCTTGTACCTACAAATTTAGAAGGTAGATAAATACGGTGGAAGCCAGTTATAAAATTTTTAAAAAGCATACAAAGAGAACTATGTGAACAAAAGAACAAATGTTCTTCCAGATCAGGAAAATCTTTTAAGTGGAGTTGATAATTTATCACTTTCAGTCAGAAAGAACAGTTTTTTTTTTTTCCCTTATGGAATTACTCTGATAGGAATCTCACTTTTTGGTTGCTTTTAGTATGAGTGAGTCCAATGTAGTAACTTGAGCCTACAGACAGTTTCTTTTGTCTTCCACAAGCTGTAGCTTTTACACACATACACACACACACACACACACACATATTCACACATATGTGTATACATCATAAAACTAACATATAAAACTAAGACTATGCTTTAAGATTTTCAAAGTGTTCTCAGAAGTACTATATATCTCTTGATCCTCAGAATAAGCATCTTAAGTATATAGAAAAAACTATTATAAATGGGAAAAAAAGCTAAATTGTCTCAAGATATTTCTGCATCGCCATACTTAGTACACAATGAAAAAGTGAAACAGAGTTGGGTGTGGTGGTTCACTCCTGTAATCTTAGCACTTTGGAAGGCCGAGGTTGGAGGATTGCTTGAGTCTAGGAGTTCCAGACCTGACTAACAAAGCGAGACCTCCTCACTACAAAATTTTTTTTAAAAAATTATCCAGGTGCATGGCACATTCCTGTAGTCCCAAGTACTTGGGAGGCTGAGGCAGGAGGATCGCTTGAGCCCGGGAGTTTGAAGTTGCAGTGAGCTATGATGATGCCACTATAGTCTAGGCTGGGCAAGAGAACAAGACCCTGTCTTGAAGAAAAAAAAGAAAAAAGAAAAAGTGAAACAAAAATAGTTTATTTTAAAATGGAAAAAGGCTCAAGAATCATGGATGTTTTATATCATTATATGAATTTTAATTTGCTACTTTATGAGCATAAAGAAATACAGACTTTATAAAAGCATATTTGTATACATTCAATTGCTAACCAACTAACATGCAAATAAAAAAAGCAATTCATATCCAGTAAACTGGTATTAAAAAGAAAATTTAAAACCTCATTAGGAAAATAAATGACTTAAAATATCAGCAAACATAAATGGGCAGATCATAGCTACAAATAAATCAAGTGTCCTAATATTCATTGGTTGCCAGGAGTTACAACAGTGTATATAATTACTAATTTAGAAAAAAAAAAAAAAAACAGCTGAGGAAACTCCTAAAATATCCAAACAAACTCAAGCTTGATGAAGCATAATCAGTTGGATCATAAGGGACAAAATAAGTATCTGTAATTCTATTCTCCTAAGGAAACAAACTTAATTATAGCTATTAAATCTGTGGGCTCTAGTATCAAACAGAATGATGCCAGCTGATTAGTTCTAGAAGTTTTGGAACAGCTGCCACCAAGGGTCCACATGATAGTGGGGGACTTGGTATTTTATCTGCATGATAAACTGACATGTCAGAATTGACCTGAAAATATCTCTGGTGAAACTAAATAGGTTTAATATTTAAGATGTTGTACAGAGTCAGAAAGGGAAAAAGTACCAACTCTAATATCTAAACAAAACATATTAGAAACTTTAAAACTAAGAGATAGAATAAAATTGAAAAAAAAAACATTTTTGTTAATAACTGAAAGGGAGTTATCTGTGGTTAAAAATGTATCTAGATAAAATAATTTTAGAAATAAAACATAAAGTCCTGAGATCATGGTTGGAAGGAGACAGGGCCAAACAGAGAGCAAACTATTCTGTATAATCTGTTAACATGGATTTGGGAATGAGGAGAACAAAGAGAAATGGGAAAAGTATATCAGGCAATGCAGCTGATCTTAAAAGAACCACCAATAAGGGACTGTTGGCTGGCACATAACCAAAGAAAGGTCAAACATATTATTTTAAATATTTTTCACTGCTTTGATGCAAAGCCCTTCTGCTTCCAACTTCCATTCTCATGTGTCATGCACATTAATATCTTGAGTAGTGATAATGTAATAATAATTAAAGAAGTAAGGGAAAAATTCTCATATCTGGGTCCGCCTGGAGCAGAAAAAGAGTGGTAGGAAGTGAGTGTAAATACCTAGCTCTCCACTAGGATATATACAAGTGTTTAAAAATCATTTTGTTTTCAAAATAAATGGCTATATTTTCCCATAATACTCATTTTTCTATAATGGTTATTTCAGGGCATTGCGACGCGATCCTCCGGCGCCACAAATGAAAGTGACGTGAGACTCTTTTCCTTATGCACATGTCTTTTCAGTCAGTCTACAATTTTATTTTCCAACATTTTCTTAAATAGATGCCATTTGCTTTCTCTGTAGTATCCTTGCTTTAATTAAGAATTGTGTCATATCTGCATGGATTAATGAAATAGCTTTCAAAACTGTTTGCCTCTACATTGTCTTTTGAGTGAATGGCTGACCAACTCACTTCTCTGCTTAGAACCCCTAGGGTCTCATCATTTCCAACTTTGCCTTTTCTGGGCGGGTTTACCACTAGTTGGGTAAAGGCAGGAGGGTACATTCTATCCAAGCAGAAGTTTCCTTTTTCTTTGAGTTTTAGAATACATTTAAATGATACATTTCTGGATTATGACATTAGGATATGTAATCTACTCATGTGAATAGTGTGATACAGCAAAATGGTGGATTTGAAGGAAATTCTTTTCTATGTTTCTTATGTCAGTGAAATCTTTTCTTCTTTATTTTTCTTTCAGCACTAATTAATATCTCATGGATTCCTGCTTACAGGAAATTATTGTAGAAATATGCCCTGGCCTAGAGTATAAATTCTAAGTTACTTAGAATGACATAGAGGCCATAATCTTGCCTATAGCTAAAAATCCAATTACATCTCCCTTTACTCTTGACATTATAATTTATATTTTATTAATGAAAAATGTTCTTAATTCTCTGCAAAAAGTATGCTGTTTC
>JAQIFY010001294.1:0-14295 GCA_028533085.1 Varecia variegata | reverse complement strand
CCTGACAGACTCTCTTTGGGGGCATCTCTGTCTCCAAATTTCCCCCTTTTTATATGGACACCAGCCACTGGGTTAGCACCTACTCATCGTACTAATTAACTTGTTTTGACTCAATTATCTCCATAAAGACGCTGTCTCCAAATCAGGTCACTTTCTGAGGTATTGTGGGCTAGGACTCCAACATCTCTATTTGGGAGGAAACAAATCAACCCATAACGATCCCCTCTCTGGCCCCCCCCAAAATTCATGTCCTTCCCACATGCAGAATCCATTTGCCCCGTGCCAACACTCCAGAAGCCTTTGTCATTCCAGCATCCACTCTAAATCAAAATCTCATCTACTTGTCCTGAACTCAAAGCCCCAAATCTCACCATGTACCGAATCAGAACCCCTTCAGGAGCAGCAGGGAACCAGGTACTGCCTCCAGCAGCCTCTCCAGAAGGAATCTTCTAGATTCCAGAAGATCTTTCTGGCACAGTGCCAGAAACAGACAGTGGTGGGTACCCAAGGACTGCATGTCACGTTCTGACAGCTCCCTTTATTAGTCACATCAGACAGAGGTGAACAGTTCCTAGAGACAGTCTCTCAGAGGAAGTTCAAACATCTTCTCTAAAGATGTCCTTTCAGAGAAGACAAAGAAGGAAGTGTGGCAGGGTTTTTTGGCTTTCCCAACTTTTGTGCTTGCTAGTGGCGAACCGAAGAAAATTCTTTGAATGTGTGATGGCAGAGTTAATTTATTTTTCACTTGTCATTTGTTGTGGTGGTGGCAGCACAGCTTTCTTTTGACACCCCCCCCTCCGCCCCCTGCCGCTGTCATTGCTGGTTAGAAGGAAGCCCTGGCGTCCCAGCCACACTCAGGGTTACAACAGGCTCAGAGCCGCAGGAATGCGGGGAGGTGGTGCTGACACGCTGTTTCCTTTGGCTTCCTCTCTGTCTTTGCAGCAGCCCACGCTGCCACCCCCAGACCTGGGAGCAGGGGCTGAACAAGCTGGGAAACGGGCAGGGACTAAGGAAGTACCTTCCTACAGCAGCTTCTCTGCAGGGCGGTGGAGCACACAGAGGAGGGATTATAAAGAAGGAAGAGACATGAAGCGAGCATTGGAAAAACCCACAGGGAGGGGAAGGCGAGAAGAAAGGAGGAAGGGAAAAGGGAAAGCCTCAGTGGCCACCCCTCTCTTTGGTCACTTGCAGAAAGAACTGGCTGGCGCAGCTTTGCAAACACGCTGCTCCTGGAAGTGGTTCACCTTGTCGTCCTGGGTGCTGCCCCCAGTGCCACTGCAGGGCAGGTTGCCACCTTGGACCCATCTACACCCACAGGAGGGGCAGGAGAGGGTGAGATGCCACCACAGGGGGCATCCTGAGCAGGTGGCCACAACTCCCAGGAAACAGCCCTGCTGTATGGTGCCAATAAGTTCCCAGCACAAAGGAAGAGCATGCACTGCTGTGCTCTGTGGCCACAGGCGCTTAGCACATTGCCACGAAGCAACCAATGGCACCACCTTTAACCTTGACCTTCAATGCCTCATTCTTTGTTTCTGTCTTTGTTATCTTTATGAACACAAATTTGATTCTGGCTCATTCAGTGCTAGATTGCTTCTTAGTGGGAGAGCTAGAGCGTGCTGGCTACGCTGTAATCAGTGTGACTGTTTTCCTTCCACGCGACCTCAACAGTCTTGTGAATTTTCTCATTGTCAAAAGTTGCTTTTTAAATTAACCTCATAATATAATAGCATATATACCTTTGTTATATGCATGTGGATATGCTAACTTCTTTTTTTAACTTTATAAGGTAGGCTTAGTTTATGCATCTAATTTGATGACTAAGTTCCTAAGATGCCTAAATGGGGAGAGCTCTTTTTCCCCCCCAGTTTGAAGCACATGTGGTTAAATTTTATATCTTTCATTCATTCACTGAAGTGATAAGTATTTATCCGGGGCTAATCGTGTGCCGAGTACTGTGCTAGGTGTTAGAGACAAACTGCTGTGCAAAACAGACATGGCCTCTATGGAGGAGCTTACCATCTAATGGGGAGGAGGTGACATTGGCCAAATAATCACAACTAGAAACTGTGAAATGTACCAGAAAGGAAAGGTACAGGGTATGCTGAGAGTATATAACATGGGGCTGGATCTGGATCACCTTTGAGCTGAAATCTGAGGACAAGTAGGAGGTATAACAGAGTGGGCAGGAGATGGGCTTGGGGGCAGAGTGGAGGGACCTTCCAGGTAGCAGGAACAGCCTGTGCAAAGGCCGGGAGGCAGGAAGGTGCAAGGGCTTTCAAGGAAACGAGAGGAGGCAGAGTGGCTGGGAAGCTGAGAGCAGGCGCCAGACCAGGCACCACGGTGAGGTGGTTGAAGGAACAGGCAGGGACTGGTCACACACAGTGTGGAAACCACATAAGGACTGAGGACTGCTGGGACGTGCTGCAAAGCCAGCACAGGGTTCAAAGCAGAGGAGTGACTGGATCTGATTGATTTTTAAAAGAACACCCTGGCCACCCTTTGGAGGAGAGGTTGCCAGAAGGCAAGAGTGGGTGTGAAAACACCAGTTGGGAGGTGAATGTAGGAGATCAGGCGAGAGAATATGGTAACTCGGTCTGGGGCGAAGTGAACATTCCATTTAAGAAGTTCCAGATACTGGCACCATCTGTGCTTTCGTTACAGAAACGGAAGGAATGGGTGGGTGTGTGCTGTGAGTTGAGAAATGAAATGGAACGTTAGAAAAGGGTAAATTGGGGTGTGTGTGTGTGTGTTTAAATGGAGGAATCCTCGTTTTATTGATAGACTCCCCGAGCAGGAATGGACACTGGGACCATCTTTCAGATACCTGAGTCCTTCAGCATCCTCTGTCGGGTGGCAGGGAGCTCTCAACCTCAGGGGGCCTCCCTCCTCTTTGTGGGAAGCCCAAATCCATCTCCCTCTAAAGATCGCACCTACAGGTTTGGGTTCCACCTCTTAAAGTCTGAGAGATGGATTCTTTCCATATCACACCTTCTTGTCATCAAATCCTCTGTCCTCTCCTCATTCCACACTTGTTGGGATTTCAAAGTGCCCTTGTTTCAGGTTGCCCATTCATTGCAGGTTGTGCACATCCGTTTTGGCTGGGCCAAGCCGAGTGAGAGTACCATCACTGGGATCCTGGATCCTATACTGCTATTATTGTCACCTAAGACCACAGCAGCCCCCCTGGTGGCCTTGTCACACTGTTGACTCACTGAGGCTTCTTATACACTGATGTCACCGAGCCCCCACCTTCCCTGCTGCTGTGGATTGCAGAGGGCTCAAGCAGATTTTACATTTGTCCCCATTCAGTGTATCCCTCCCCCTCAACTATCATCATGTAATGAGACCTGAGGCCACTGTTAGTGAAATCTAGCCTGAAACACCTCTTGGCACCTTGTTAATCAGGTTCTTCAAAAAGGAGGTGCAGGGGAGTGGGGGTGGGAAGGGGAAGTAGGAGGGTGCTCCCTTTATTTCCCCTTCTGTTTTGCCAAACCGTGGGTCTGGGGGGAGGGGAAGGATATCCAGACAATTTATTTTCCATCTCCAACTGATACAACATTTGTCATCTCCCCACGTAAAGAAGAACTTAGATCTTTCTTTGAAGTCTCCAAGAAACTCCCCCAAACCCACACATCACAACGCCAGCTGGGTTGAAGGGTCTTCTAACCACCTCCAGGCACGCTGTCTGCTTCTAACCGCTCAAGCCACAGATTAAGGATGGAACATTCTAGCGCTCTCCCTGCCCAGCTCCAGAAATGGAATAGGAAACACGTTTATCTAAGCAATTGCGTCAGATTCTGGGTAACTGTCTTCAGCGTTTCCAACCTCAGCAATACCAAATAAAGCCCCCATGTACTCTGGGGGAATATATCATTCATTCATCCGTTCATTCGTTCGTTCATTCATTTCGTTCACGAAACATCCATTGAGGTTAAGGCCTAGGTTAGGGGAGAGCAGAGAAAGAGAATTCCTTGGAAAGCGGATTCTGAGGACTTTAAATGCAGGTGAGAGAATAAAGAAAAATCTAGGTGCCGGCCGCGGGTACACACACAGTATTTTACAGTAAGGGCAGAACTGGAGGCCATGCCAATGAGAGGCGGGGTGCCACCGGTGGGCTCGGCCTCGTGGTTCTGTGGACACAAGCTGATGACAAGCTTGGGCCACTATCTATTAAAACAGGACCATGCGGTCGCAGTGAAAGGAGAGAGAGGAGGAGGAGGGATGAGAGGCGTGTGAGCAGGAGAAAGGCAGAGCCCAGGGGGAGAAAACGAAATCCACCCGCCTGCGCCCTTTTCTGCCAGAAGTTTGCGGGACTTGTCTCAACCTGGCATCGCGGGTCCAGAACAAAAGCGCTGGGGCCGCGGCGTGGGAGGAGGGACGGCGCGTCCCGGGCACGCGTGGGGGCGACGGGGACAGGGGCAGGGGGACCGCGGGAGGCCAGCGCGCCGAGCCGTGACCAGCAGCCGCCCGCGGGGGTGGAGCTGGGGGCCCCGCGCGGCCCGGGGTCTGGCGCTGGGGTCCGGGGTGGTCCCCGGGCGCCCCTCGGGCGTCTCCCGGGCTCGGCCCCGACAGCCCTGCCGCAGTCACGGGCACCTCCAAGAACTCCCGGCCCGCGCGCGGTCCCCGCTCCAGGTGCGGGCGCGGCGCGGTGTCACCTTACCTGCGCCCAGAGGGTCATCTGGTGAAGCCATGGGGGCGGGGTGGGAGCAGACCAGCGCCAGAGCACGGCGGGGCGGCCTCCGGGACCGGGGAGGACAGGGGGACCGCTGGGACGAGAAGTCCTGCGGTTCCGACGCGCCCCTGCTCCTCCTCCTCCTCCTCCTCCTCCTCCTCCTCCTCCTCCTCCTCCTCCCCCCGGGTCTCCGGCGCTGCTCCCTCGTGCTCACTTCCTGCTTTGGCAATGAGCAAAGCCCCTTGGCCGCGCGTCCCTGCGTCCCTCCCTCCAGAGGCGCGAGGCGGGCCGAGGTGCTGCGGCCCCGGGCTGGGGCGCTGGGGGGCCCGAGTGTCCCGGCGTCGCCAGCACCCGGAGCGCGCGTGCCCCCCGAGCCCACGTGCCCCAGCACAGGTCCCACCGCGGGGCTCTGGCGACTGCAGCCCCGGACGGACAGCGAGGGAACGACTGGCCTTTACAAACAGCTGCAGCCGCCGGTCGCCTCCCCTCACCCCCGGCTCCCCGATCGCGCCCTCAGCTGGGACACCGGGGCTCTGCGCGCACAGGTCTGGGCTGAGATGCCTGCCGGCGACCTGATGCTCAAACAATTTCCTGATCTGTGAGCAGATCGCGCCGCTGCATGATGGCACACGCAGACGCTCTCTGTTTTGCTTTTCCTTTGCCTATTCGTTACTGCATGACCTCAAGGGTGAGGGCTACACCGAGGGAGTGAAAGAAGACGTCTAATACACACTCACACAGCCTCTCCCGAAAAAATAGCTTCGGGTTCTCTCCTAAAGGCCGAATCGGTCCTTTAAAAGATTCAGGTTTAATTTAAATGAGCTTTTTATACCAGTTATTTAAGTGAGCACAGATTGGAATCGGTTAAGAATATATTTAAGGTGACTGTGCCTATCATTAATCACAGGTGTATTATAGGAAGGTTGCAGGCAATTTAAATTGATTTATTTTTTATTTTTTAAAGATGGGGTCTCACTCCGTCGTCCAGGCTGGAGTGCAGTGGCACAATCATAGCTCGCTGTAACCTTGAACTCCTGACCTCATGCAGTCCTCTGGCCTCAGCCTCCCAAAGTGCTGGGATCACAGGTATGAGCCACCCGGCCAGGCCCAATTTAAATTTAATAGAATCTCTGAAGAGTTTTAAATAATCTATATCTGCCTTCACACATAAGAACAGAAAGGTAAAAATTGGATTGAAAGGGACAATAATAATATTTAATGTACAATATATCAGCAAATTATCATAAGCAATCTCTTTGTAAAAGCACAGCTCTGAGCAATGCATGGAAACGGCAAATGTCTACATACCCACTTGGTGACCAGGAGGTTGCTGTGCGCCTCTCCCTATCTGTTTGGTTGTCCTGAGGCCCATAGCATTCTTGACCTTGGCATTTATTCTCTGGAATATGCCGTGGAAGAAATAGGAGGTTCAGAGAAGAAGACGCTTGCTGTGTGTTTAACCAGAGTGAAACCCTCTATATGAAAGGTCTGTGGGAAATTTGTGGGTGGGAGGACAAACTTCCTGTTGGTCTGCCTTTCCATAGGAAGGGAAAATTTTTAAAGGGTATTTTCTCTTAAGAGTCCATTCTGAGGTTTGGTTTGTGGTTCTTTCTGTACTTCGCATGCAGGTGGAATTATCTGTGACGTGGGGTGTCAGGAACCACATAGCAAGTTAGGCTATCCTGTTATTAGCCTAACCTCAAGCATTGCCCTACAGTTCGTTTGCTTTTCAAAAATCTGAACTGTAATTCATCTTTTTATCACCATTCTTCATCACACCAAATAGGAGGTAGGTGGTAGAAACACATTTTAAGATTAATTTCTTTAAAGGAAGATGAACTAGGTATTAAACATAGGTTATTATTTTATTTTCTCATTTCATTTCTTTGTGCCCCCTTCCCTATAATTGCATCCACCCCCATCATTATCTTTATTTTTCCCGTGTGCTCTGTGAACTCTAAAATAGGATTCAAATGGGACTTTTTTCTTTTTATTGCAATTTACAAAAAAAGTAATTTAAAAATGATTCTCATTCATCAGAGTTCCCAAAGGGTTCCTGTACAATTAATTTGCTGTCACATTATGTCCTTTGGTTTTACTCTATTGCTTCCCAAAGAGTGTTTCAAACCACTCTTGACATATTTTCTATGAGTACATAGTGCCCATATACTCATGAATCTCCGAGTTACGTGTAAAATGTCCCATTTCCGTTGTTTCGCTGCTCTTTGAGTGATCTTCAATTTTTGCTTTTCCCATACATGAGGATAGTGGAATTGGTAATCATGGAGTCACACAGGCTGGATTTGACTCATTCTGTCACCTTGAGGTTGTGTTACTGAAAGCAAGAAACCAAAACCGAGTCTGTAAGTGTTTGCGGGATTGTGAAAATGCACTGAAATCATGTATATATAAAAATACCTAAACCAATGCTTGTCACATAGTAGGTACAAATAAGCCTGCTACCCTCAGGCTATCTTCAGGCCTTCATTCTTTCCCTGGAATTTAGTCTACTGAGACAAGCTCCTATTGCCTTTGTTACAAGAAATGAACCAATATTTATTATAGTGTTTGTACATAGCATGGAGCAATGGATTGATTTGTAGCATTCATTAATGTAATTTTGTAACTCACCTCCTCCCCATATACCAAACAAAGTGCCAAACCCTGGGGAAAACAAAAACGAACAGTCCCTGACTCCTAGAAGTTTATGATCAAGAGGGAGTTGCAAACATTGTTTTGCTGTAGAACTAGAGAAGTGAAAAAGTTTAAACCAGGAAGGGTGTGTGTGTGGATGGAAGGCACTGAACAGGTATGGAAGCAAAGTGGCTTTATGGTGACTCTCTCTGCCAACCATGGAAGTGTCGGGCAAATTCTGAGACCTTGATTGATGGCTTCAAGGCTGTGACTTTAAGTGTGGGAAAAACTATTGGTCTCATGTCTTCACAAACAGGTAATGGTCAGAAAGATGATCTTTAGATGGAGAAAATAGCAACTCAAAGTTATTTGATCCATCAGAGAATATGTTGCTATTGTTCATTTTACATCATTTGGGGTGTTACAGTACAGATTTTGTAATTTAAGATAAAAGTTATATTATCGAACCACATACTTTCTTATTTCCAGGGGTATGTACATTGTGTACAGATAAAACTAGCAACCTGGACTGCCTGACAGGGTCTGATCTGTACCAAAGTGCCTGGGACTGCAATGGTAGGATATGGATTTGGGAGCATAGGAGACGCCCTGTGCCTCAGAATGGACAGTCCCTGCAGCTAAATTTGTTTGCTGTCCCCTTATGGAATCGTGTGTGATGGCAGACACCCAGCAAGAGTTACTCACTTCGTGTGTCTCCACATTTTGGGAACAGATATTTGTTAAATCATGTCCAGAGTGCTTTAAGGCAGTTGTAGTGGATCTCTGCTGTTTTGCCATCTAACTTCTCATAATAGTGTCCCAGTTTCCTTCTGGAGAATCATGGTTTCCACTCTCAGTCCATGTGATTAGGTGGCAGCAATGTCACCCCTGACTCCTGACTCCAACGGTCGGTATATGACTCAGGAACAGCCCTTCAGGGCATTGCTACCGTGAGCCAATGGGTGGAGGCGATGCATGGAACCTCTACTGCGATTGGAAGGGCACTGCTACAGTGAGCCAATGGGTGGAGGAGATGCATGGAACCTCTACTGTGATTGGAAGGGTACTGCTACAGTGAGCCAATGAATGGAGGAGATGCATGGAACCTCTACTGTGATTGGAAGGGTGTTCCTACAGTGAGCCAATGGGTGGAGGAGATGCATGGAACCTCTACTGTGATTGGAAGGGCATTGCTACAGTGAGCCAATGGGTGGAGGAGATGCATGGAACCTCTACTGCGATTGGAAGGGCACTGCTACAGTGAGCCAATGGGTGGAGGAGATGCATGGAACCTCTACTGTGATTGGACGGGTACTGCTACAGTGAGCCAATGAATGGAGGAGATGCATGGAACCTCTACTGTGATTGGAAGGGCATTGCTACAGTGAGCCAATGGGTGGAGGAGATGCATGGAACTTCTACTGCGATTGGAAAGGCATTGCTACAGTGAGCCAATGGGTGGAGAAGATGCATGAAACCTCTACTGCGATTGGAGGGTGGGTCTTTAAATAACTAGCCCAAGAGCACACAGCTGGTAGGTGGTAGAAGAAAGGAAGGGGAGTGAAACATTTAGGAGGGTCTACAGTATATAGAGAGTCTTGAGTGCCAGACAAAAGCATTTGAAACTAGTTTTAGATAACAGGAAGCCAGGAAGCTAGTTTTTGAAAAGTGGCAGGAGAAAATTGGTGTTTTTGGAGGATTAGGCTGGCAGCTGTGTGTAGGATGAACAGAGCAAGGAGAGAATGCAGGCAGCAAGACCGTTTAATCTTCACAATACACTGTAATTTATTAGAGTTGAATTTACATCCTCATCCAAATGTGGGAGAAACTCATATCAGAAATGTTTCAAATGTTCTTTTGTTGCGTTAAGCATTCATTATTATACATGAGTCAATTGCCTTGTCGATTTGCATATATGCATAAAATGATCTGGAAAGGTATAGTCCAAAATGTTAACAGAGGGAGTAAAAGCTTAAATAAGTAAAGTATTGCCTTTTTTCTGTTTTGATTCCTGTGTTTCGGAGGTGTAATCTTCCAGTGCATATATTTAAGCACAAATAATTCTTAAAGGATCTTCTCTTCGAGTATCCAATGCCCTTGCCTGTACAGGAGATTAAATCTCTCTTGCCTAATCATATTTTACTTTGAATTGTTTACCCATTAGAAGCATGAGCTATGTGTGGTTTCCCACAGAGAATGGCAAAGTGTGGGTGATTCTTAGTATGTTGTGTTGTACTTAGAATGCCCTGGGTGGGGAGTGGGAGGTGCAGGGAGGAGAAGAGGGGCAGGGAGGGCTGAAAAAGTATCTGTGTGGCTGTGCAGGGAGCACTTTAATCCTCCTACAGCCTCAGGAGCCTCACTCACCACCTTGCAGGTGTTCCTGGGTACCTCAATCTTGGATGCTCCTGCCAGCTTTCTTAGTGAGTGCCTTCATATACAGCAATTTATTTCTTGCTCCTGACTTTGAGAGAAAATTTGTTAAAAGAAATGAACTTTTTACATTAATACCTGAAACCCAATTAACTAAAGTCAGGTAGAGGAGACTTTATTGTGTGTTTGCTTTTGTTATTTCTGTTATGAAAAAAGGACAAATGGGGGGAAAAAAATCTACTGTTATCAGCAACCATAGTTGACACATAAGTGGTCAGTTTCCTGCACTTTGTACCCCCAGAATGTAGAACACAGGCTTGGGTTGATGACTCAGAAATCTATAAAATCATCAATCATTAAAAAAATTCATGTAATAAATTGTCATTTAGAACTTATTTGAGCTAAGACAAAAAGGTGGACTTGCATCTAAGTGAGTCAGCTGAGAAACTATTAGAATAATTAAGAGAATATATGTTGGTGGGGAGATTCAAACGCCAATAGCTTTCTTACATACCAACAATACCCAAGTGGGGGGCAGGGGAAGGTCCCATTTACAGCAGCAAATAAAACTATAAAGGAACTAGTAATAAATTCAATAAAACTGTGTAAGAGCATTATTACAAAAACTACAAGGCTTTGCTGAAAAACATAGAAAGAAATCTGACTAAATAGCGAGCTATACCATGTTAATAGACAAAAAGCCTCAATATTGTATAGATAGTCATGATTCCTTAATTAATCTATAGATTCAATGCAAGTGCAACAAAACCAATAAGATTTTTGGGGACATAAAACTGATTGCAAAATTCATATGGAGAAGTAAATTCAAGATAATTTTTAAAAAGAATAACAAAAAGAATGGATTTGCCCTGTATACAAGATAGTAAGATATTATTATATAAAACAACAGTAATTAAAACACTGAGAATTGGTACAAGAAAAGTGAAAAAAAGATTAATGGAACAGAACAAAACTTCAAGATACTGAGTGATGTATCTTTTTGGAATTTGAAAAATGATAAAGACATTTAAGTGGTGAAAAGATAGTTCAAAAAATGGTATTGGGACATTTTGCTATGTCTATAAACAATGCAATTCATATCTCTACCTCACCCTGCTTCCTTGAAAAACATTAAAGTAATAGTTGATTTTTTTCCCCTCATTTTATAAAGTTGTGGTTAGTATATTTGGAGTGATTTGAGACTTTTCCTATCTGAGCTTACACCTTTACCATTTCATTTCTTTGTGTCACGCTATGTTAATTCTTTAAAAAATGTAAATAGTCTTATGGTATTATCAATAATTTTAATCTGAATAGGTTTTTCCTAGGGAACATGGGAACATTGTGGAGAAAGAAAATGATGGAAAGAATAAGGAGATGGAGGCACACCGAGAGGGAGGGTAGGAGCACCAAAGGCAAACAATAGTCAGGGGACCTGCGCATGAACAACCTCAAACCAGCACTGCTGTTGTGTTACCAATATCTGTAACATAGCAGTTTTCATGGAGGAAACTCATACTTTTTTTTTATAATCAAGTTACACTTGGCACCTTTAGCATGGAGAGAAATTTAGTCCAGTTGAAACAGAGGGGAAGTATGAGTTGCACATTGTAGAATATAATGTCTCATAGGTTAACAGAAATCGATTGATCTTTCTCTTGCGATCATTAAGAATTTGCATTTAAGAAATGCCCATCACCAGTATTTCTCTTAGTTTCAAGATTCTCTAAGTTCTCTTAGTTTCAAGATTTGGAGAGACAGAGGATTGTGACTTTAGTTGTTTAAACAGGCAACTTCCAATAATGCTGAGTTTTTCTCAGAAATTTTCCATTTCAATCAGTTTCAAAGACTAATAGCTGTGGAAACAAGAATGCCTATCCGTCTCCTCCTACCTGCCTCTCCCCATCTAGTGAGCCAATCAATTATGAATATTATAGTATTTCTGTTTTGACAGAGTTTAGGATTGAGGATTATAGATCTGAATTTTAAATATAAGAAGAAAGTACTCCAAAAGAGAATAATTTTAATGCACAAAGATGATCATTTCAGCTGAATTATAAATACAAAATAAATAAGGAAAAAGTGTTAGTATCTGAAAGTCCAGTCATAATAGAGTGAATTATGGTACAATAATGATGATCACAAAAATATATCCATACAATAAAATATTTATTTTTCTCTCAATCACTTAAAACTTTACACTGGCCAGCACATAGGGAGCTTAGAAGTCATCACACTGTCCTAACAACAAGCAAAAACTCAAAAAACTGAAAAAACAATAGATCCTCTTAGATTCATCAGAGAAGTATGGGCACAAGGCAAAACGCTGCCCCCAGAATTGGAGACACAAATAGGTGCCTATAGAGAATCACAACTTATGGGAGAGAAACCTGGGAACCAGTTCTGGGGTAGGAAAACCTGACCTGTAACTGAAGAATTGCTGAATTGCCAGAGGCTCAGTGTGGGCAAGTCTGAGTAATAAAAACTTCATGGGCTCCCCCTATAGTTTTGTGAGTTTTACCTCCAGAAACTCAACCAGGTTCACACAGTGAATATTGGAGAAAAATCCCCTTGTGCTTCTAGCAGAGGGAGGAGGAGAGGAACCATTTTGAAATATACCAGAGCATTCTGTTCTTCTTAACAAGGCCTGTCCTTAAAAGAAACTATTTTACAACAGCCTAAACTATTGGGGTTTTGTCTAAGTCTAACTGATCTGGAGGAAGAAAAAAAAAAAACAAAAACAACCAACTCCGGCCAGCTCTAGCCTTCACGTGGGAGAAGGGAAATACCCACCTCTAACCCACCGTAGCCAACCTGTCCCACCTAAACAGGAGCGGGTGGAAACCGAGAAACACTTGTGATATTCACAAAAAGACTAAGACCTAATCCTAGGACTATAGAAAGGGTCCCTCTCCCCACATTTTAAGACCCTGTTACTAAATGCCTATTTATATCAGTTCCTTTTACCCAGTATCCAGCTATTTAAGAAAAAATTACAAGGCATACTAAAAGGCAAAAAACATACTTTGAAGAGACAGAGCAAGCATCAGAATCAGAATCAGATATGGCAGATATGTTGGAATTATCAGACTGGGAATTCAAACAACTATGATTAATATGCTAACAGCTCTAATGGATAGAGTAGACAGCATGCAAGGACTGATTGGAAGTGTAAGCAGAGAGAAGGAAATTCTAAGGAGGAATCAAAAAGAAATGCTAGTGATAAAAAATACTGTAACAGAAATGAAGAATGCCTTTCATGGTCTCATTAGTAGACTGGACATGGCTGAGAAAAAACTCTATGAGGTTGAGGATATGTTAATAGAAACTTCCAAAATGGAAAAGCAAAGAGAAGAAAGACTGAAAAAAGCTAGAATAGATATCCAAGAATTGTGGAACTACAAAAGGTTTAATGTACACATATTGAGAATATCAGAAGGAGAAGAAAGAGAAAAAGGAATAGAAAAAATGTTTGAGGTAATAACGACTGAGAATTTCCCCAAATTAATGTCAGAAACCAAACCACAGATCCAGGAAGCTCAGAATACACCAAACAGGATAAATACCACAAAATTACACTTAGACCTATCATATTCAAACTGTAAGAAATCAAAGAAAAATCTTAAAGAAAAAATACATTACAAAAGTAAGAATTACATCCAACTTCTCTTCAGAAACCATGCAAGCAAGAAGAGAGTGGAGTGGAATATTTTTTTAAGTATTGAGAGAGAGAGAGAAAATAAAAATCCCACCAAGCTAGAATTCTATACCCTGTGAAATTACCCTTCAAAAGTGAAAGAGAAATAAAGGTTTTTCTCAGATAAGCAAAAATTGAGGGAATTTTTTTGCCAGTACACATGCTTGGAAGAAATGTTAAAAGAAATTCTTCAGAGAAAAGGAAAATTATACAGGCCATAAACTCCAATCTGTATAAAGAAAGGAAAAGCATTGGAGAAGAAATAAGTAAAGGTAAAAGAAAAACTCATTTTTCTTATTCTTAATTGATCTAACAGATAACAGTTTGTTCAAAATACTAATAGCAAAAATGTATTTGATTATGTGTGCTTATACATCTCTCTATATATTTCTGTGTGCTTCTGTATTAGTGAAATGAATAACAATGGTACAAGAAATAAGAGGGAGGAATTAGGATTATTTTGTTATTTTAGGTACCTGCACTACCCATGTGGTGGTATAGTGTTATTTTAAGGTAAACTTGTATTAGTTGTAAATGTATATTGCAAACTCTAGGACAACTACTTTAAAAAAGTAAAATTAAAAAAAAGTAGTATAACTGTAACTGATATGCTAAGAAAGGAGAAAAAATTGAATCATAGGCCGGGCGCGGTGGCTCACGCCTGTAATCCTAGCACTTGGGAGGCCGAGGCGGGCGGATTGTTTGAGCTCAGGAGTTCGTGACCAGCCTGAGCAAGAGCGAGACCCCGTCTCTACTAAAAATAGAAAGAAATTATATGGACAGCTAAAAGATATATATAGAAAAAAAATTAGCCGGGCATGGTGGCACATGCCTGTAGTCCCAGCTACTCGGGAGGCTGAGGCAGTAGGATCGCTTAAGCCCAGGAGTTTGAGGTTGCTGTGAGCTAGGCTGACGCCAC
>JAQIFY010001293.1:0-14297 GCA_028533085.1 Varecia variegata | reverse complement strand
AGTTAAGAATTTAAATCACACACACATATAATCAGTAATCATATCATTTTTGTGATCATATATTCAAGAAAATCTGTGTTATGCATATTTCCTTGAAATATTAAAAACTTTTTAAAGAATATTTCTCATATTTTTTCATAATACAACATGTCATATAACTTTTTAAAGTTTCAAATAAGAAATTTATTTAATAAAATTGAAATGACACTAATGAAAACTTATAACATATGAAAAGAATTTCTGTGGCTGACATTTTGAATACAAACATGGTTGCATTGACCTGCAATTATTATTTTATAGAGGAATAATTCATATCTAGTGTATCATGGCACCCCTCAGAGACACAGCTGCTACTTGACACGTCATCAACTTGTATAGGGTCAAAGTAAAATTTAAAATCATATAAATAATATCTATGAACTAGACATACTAATAGATGAAACTCTCAAATTCAATTTAGGCATAAAACAAGCTGTACACAATATTATACAATATAATAATTCCACAAGAAAACTCTATCACTACTAGTATGCTATGCACATTTTACAATATCAGCATATCTATATTGCTTTAGGATAAAATGAATTTGAAAGATTGACAAAATTATGAAAAATATGTAGACTGTCCCTTTTGTATAACAATTTCCTCAATCCAGTAGCCTATTTTAACTACAATCTGACTTATTTTTTCCTTAATAGTCTCAGCTATTTCAATAAGTAGTAAATATTGATAAAAGGTGAGAATACAGAAGGAGAGAGATAAAAGTTGCAATGTTTCAGAAACCGATTTGAGGTGAACAGATTGTCCAGCCTGAGCTCAAGCAGAGAGCACATCTGAATGCCACAGTTTTTCATGGTGAGTTTTGATTAATTAATCTTAATTTAGCACTTACAGGTCTTTGAATACTTAATGCTGGAACTGATTCCGGAGGGTTGAAATTTTATAAACAATCATCCACCAGGATATAATTTGATAGGCATTTATGGCCTGTCATTCACTTTAAATTTTTACTCATCTATGTGCAACAGAGATAATGTCAAGTAATAATATTTAACCAGAAATAGAAGATCAAGAAAAATATATTAAAACATGCAAAGTTGAGTAAATACTTCACTGTTGAAAGAGTTAACAAAAAACAATTTTGAATGATACAAACTAAACGTTCTACTGAATAATTTATTTATTTTATCTTCTTAATTATTCCTTGAGGTTCTTTGGATCTAGCCTAATTTATAAAAATTAAATACATAATACTTAACAAACATCACACATTATTCTAAGTGTGATATATATGCACATATATATTCTTATTTTAGCTATATAATAAGTATCATTATTATCCTTGGTTTACAGATGAAGTAAACAGGAAAACACTGTAAATTGCCCTATGTAACAATGATGAGAAATGGTGAACCTGATGTTCAAACCTAAGCAGTTTGTTAATAAAACATCACGCTGCTGTATATGTGCATACACACACACATGCAAATACATATACATTATATATAATTTGTATACATGTATATGTGTATATATGGCATAACATTAGTTGGAGTTGATTTTTTCATCTCTTTTTTAGCCTGTCACTATTATTTTCATATTAAATTCTTCTATACAGATAGTTTATCTTACTACAATTGAAAATATGCACCAAAGCATTAGACATATGTATGTTCTCTTGGACCATTATGATTCATTTGAATATAGTATATATAAGCACATTCAATGGCATTTCAAATAATGCTTTATAACTGTAGAAGAATAAAACCATAAAACTTTTACTTCTAGAGCATTTTAAATAAACTGTGTAAAGTCAAATGAACCATTATCATATAGAAGAATTTCAATAGTTTATACATAGCTATAGGAATGTATTTTAGAGCTTTGTCAAGTATGCATAGCATATTGCTTGCATTTTTGCATACTTTATTAAATTATTTTAAGACAGTTTTCTTAACTTATTTTATTATGACAATGTAAAAATTATAATATTTTGTAAGAAATGAGTTGCATCTAAAATTAAATATATATTTAGATTAAACAAAATAACACTAATATCATAATTATAAGAATTAATAAATATAATTAAATGTGTATTTTTGAATGTTATCATAATAAAATATATTGAAACCAAGTATTTTTGATTTATTGTAGTAGCCAAATTATCACAATAAACTCAATACTTTAATATTTTTATTATAAAATATCACATATATAGACCAACATTGTTAATGAAAACTGTGTTTGTTCTTTACCATGGAATCTACTTAACATTATGAAGAATGAAATTGCAGTATCAACATATCAGTAGTAACAATTATTTTACAATGCTCAGCTTTCATCCCAGCATAAAGTGAAAAACCAATTTTGAACATTCACTTTAAAGCCATTACCTATTTTTTAGAATTTGTCTACTTTTAAATTTATATTCAAAGAAATTTCATCACGAAGAGTTTATCTTCAACATTGTTTTATAAATAAAAGATGAATATCATTAACCTACAAATTGACACATTTTTAATGTAATATTTAAATAATATATTTTTCTTTCAGGTATATTTCATGCATTGATCCATTAAGAACAATTGAGAAATAAATGAATGTTTTCATATGAGGGGTAATTTAGAGAGAGTTTTCATCAAAATGGGAAAAATATATATCCTGATTTAAGTGGAGGGATGGAATTAGGATACCCTCATTTGGGGAAATTTTATAGATAACCAGAAAATGATTTAAAGCAGAGATAGAACTGTGCAATATTTTACATTCATTTGTCTATTATATTGAGATAACCTAGAGCAAAGGCCTAATTATAAAGACTTTAGGTCACATATGTAGTACTCCTGGTTGCTATGGCAATGGTGATCTATCTGACATTAATGACATTGGATTGAGCATGCAAATGAAGTAAATCATAATTAAAGTGAAGATTAATTAGTTATCTTGATCTTGGGGAACAGACTTGGAATGCATTTTAAAGCATTTATAATGAGAAGTATGAGGTCATGCTGTAAGAAAGGCAGGTACTATTTACAAGGTTTAATCTCTGATTATATGCTCAAGAGAGATCGAGGTTCTATTACAGTACATAAATTTGTTTTGATATCTGACTTTGACGACACTATAGGTAATAAAATATGTTATTGCTTAATCTATTTTTCTGTCTCATTTCTTCCTGGAAGGACCATTGGTCAGGAAAATAGTTGACTTGTCAACCAGTGGACAGTTTTCTAGGATACGACTGGTTGTACCATCCAGCTTCATGAATTGCATGTTTTGCACTAAGAGTATGGTTTGGGTCTGACTACATGAGATATAGATCACTTATTAAATTAATTCATGTTTGATGATAAAAATTAGAATTTATGTAACACATGGTTTATGAAGCTCTTTCACAGTTTAAATGTACTTGGTTTTTATATTTCTGGCATTTTAAGATATTAAAAACATAATTCTCTTCACATTTACCTTAGTATTATTAATGCAAACTAAGGATTTAAAAATTATTACTAAAAATAATGACATAAATGATCAAGCAATCTATCAACAAATGATTTCTTGTGATACAAATTTCTATGATTAAGCTGAGAGAACAATCCACTTAAATAATGGTAGCTCTGGGATTACACAGTTTTCTTTAATTGTTTTAATGTTCAAAATATTCCAACTTATTCTATGAGGTCAGCATCATTTCTATGCTAAAACAAGACAAAGACATTACAAGAAAAGAAAAAAATACTAATCAATATCTCTCATGAAGACAGATACAAAAGTCCTCCACAAAATATTAGCAAATTAAATCTCACTATGTAAAACAAAATATACCATGACCAAGTGAGATTTATCCCAGTTATGCAGGGCTGTTTCAGGGTTAGAAAATCCATTACATTAACAGGCTAAAGATGAGGAATCACAGGATCATATCAACAGATCCAGAAAAAGCATTTGACAAAATCTAATACCCATCCACGATAAAAACTCTCAGTAAATGAGGAATAGAGGGGAAGTTCGTCAATTTTATAAAGCATATCTACAAAAACCTACAGCTAATATACTTAATATTGAGAAACTCAAAGTATTTCTACCAAGATCAAGAGCAAGACAAAGTGGTTCCCTCTCACCACTACTTTTCAATATTGTATGGGAAGTCTAAGCTAATGCAATAAGGCCAGAAAAGAAAAAAAGGTATAAATATTGGGAAGGAAGAAATACAACTCTCTTTGTTCACAGGCAACAGGATTGTTTATACAGAAAGCCTGAAAGAATCAAAAAATTATTCCTGGAACTGGTAAGCAATTCTTTCAGAGTTACAGGGCATATTAAAACACAAAAGTCAATGTCTTATATGCTAGCAATGAACAAGTGGAAACAAAGTAAAAACACATTTACATTAGTGCCCCCAAATATGAAATTCCTGCATACAAATCTATTAAAAACAAAATATGTACAAGATATGCATGAGAAAAAATAGAAAATTGATGAAACATATCAAAGAATAATTAAATAAATGGAGATAAAGTCCATGTCCATGGATAGGAAGACTCAATATTATCAAAATATCATTTTTCCCACCATGTTCTATAGACTCAATATGTTCCCAATCAAAATCCCAGAAAGTTATTTTGTGAATTTCAACACAAATTTTGTGTTGAAATAAATTTTAAACTGATTTTAAAATTTATATGAACAAGCAAAAGACCCAGAATAGCCAACGCAAGATATTGAAGGAGAAGAACAAAGTTGGAGGACTGACACTACTTAACTTCAAGACCTACTATAAAGCTATAGCAATTAAGACTGTGAGGTATAGGTGAAAAATAGACAAATAGATCACTGGAACATAGAGGGTCCAGAAACAAATCCATATAAACATTGTCATCTGATATTTGACAAAGGAACAAAGATAATAGAATGGGGAAAAGAGGGTCTTTTCAACAAATGGAGCTAGAAGAACTGGACATCCAGTTGCAAAGAAATGTACAGACCTTACATGCTCATGAAATTAAATAAAAATTGATCACATACCTAAATGTAAAACACAAAACTATAAGACACACAGAAGATAAAATAGGAGAATATCTAGATGATCTTGGGTTTGGAAATGATTTTTTAGGTGCAACACCAAAGATGTGATGCATAAGATAAAAAATTGATAAGCTGGACTTATTAAAATTAAGAATCTGCTCTGTAAAAGACACTATTAAGAGAACAGAAACACCACAGACTGGAAGAAAATATTTGCAAAATACATATCAAATAAAGAGCTATTATTCAAAATATACAATGAACTCTTTTTTTTTTTTTTTTTAGCCTCCTCCACTCCTCCGACAATGAACTCTTAAAACAAATAAAAACATGAACAACCCAATTAAAGAGTGGGCCAAAGACTAACAAATAACTCACCAGAGAAGACATACAGATGGTAAATTAGAATATAAAAAAAAGCTCCACATTGTATATTAGGGAAATGCAAATTTAAAAAAGAATGAGCTAGTACTACATACCTATTAGAATGGACAAAATCTAGGACAAGCCAAACACTACCAAATGCTAAGCTACAACACTGAATGCTGGTGAGGATATGGAGGAACAGGAACTCATTTATCGCTAGTTGGAATATAAAATGGCACAGCCACTTTGGAAGATATTTTGGTGGTTTCTTACAAAACTGCAGACACTCTTACCATATGATCTAGCAATCACACTCCTTAAAAACACCCAAAGAAATTGAAAACCTATGTCCACAAAAAAACCTACACATGGATGTTTATAGCAGCTTTACTCATAATTTCCAAAACTTGGAACAATCAAAATGCTTTTCAGGAGGTGGATGGATGGATCAACTGCAGTATATACAGACAGTGGAACATTATCCAAAACTAAGAAGAAATGAGCTATCAAGCCAAGAAAATACATGAAATAAATGTATATTAGTAACTAAATGAAGCCAATTTGAAAAGTCTACATATTGTAGAATTTCAACTACTTTTATGTTACATTCTGGAAAAGACAAAATGGTAGAGAGAGTACAATGATCAGGGTTGCCAAGGGTTGAGTGGGGGGAGGGATGAATAGTCACAGCACAGAAGATTTTTAAGACAGTGAAACTGCTCAGATTGTGGATACATGTTATTATACATTTGTTCAAATCCATGGAATGTACAACACCAAGAGTGAACCCTAATATACACTATGGACTTTGAGTGATAATGGTGTGTCAATGTAGGTTCATCAGTTGTAACAAATGTACTATTCTGATGGAGCATGTTCATAATGGAGGAGGCTATAATGCGTGGGGGCAGGGAGTGTATAGGAAATCTTTGTACCTTCCACTCAATTTTGCTGTAAACCTAAAACTTTTCTAGTGAAGTCAAGTCTATTTATTTATTTATTTTTATTTCAGCATATTATGGAGATACAAATGTTTAGGTTATGTATGTTGCCCTTGACGCCCACCCCCAGTCTGAGCTTAAAGGGTGTCCATCCCCCAGACGGTACAAATTGTGTTCATTATGTATGTATATACCCATCCCCTCCTCCCCTCTCCCATCTGACAGACGTCTGATAAATGTTATTGCTGTATGTGCACTTAGGAGTTGATCAGTGAAACCAATCTGATGTGAGTACATGTGGTGCTTATTTTTCCATTCTTGGGATACTTCACTTAGTAGAATGGGTTCCAGCTCTATCCAGGAAAATACAAAAGGTGCTATATCACCATTATTTCTTATACTCCATGGTATACATATACCACATTTTATTAATCCACTTATGTATTGATGGACACTTGGGTTGCTTCCACATCTTTGCAATTGTGAATTGTGCTGCTATAAACATTCGAGTGCAGATGTCTTTTTTATAGAATGTCTTTTGTGTTTTTGGGTAGATGCCCAGTAATGGAATTGCTGGATCAAATGGTAGTTCTACTTGTATCTCTTTAAGGTATCTCCATAATGCTTTCCACAGGGGTTGTACTAGTTTTCAGTCCCACCAGAGTATATGAGTGTTCCTACCTCTCTGCATCCATGCCAACATTTATTGTTTTGGGACTTTTTGATAAAGGCCATTCTCACTGGAAATAAGTGATATCTCATTGTGGTTTTGATTTGCATTTCCCTGATGATTAGAACATTTTTTCATATGTTTGTTGGCCATTATTCTGTCTTCTTTTGAAAAGTTAGGTAGCAAACATATCCATTATCAGCATAAACCCATATTGTTTCAGAATTTTTGCTTCTCATTACCATAATTTTTGACTAAAGATGTATAGCAATTCTGGCTCCCAAAAAGGTGCACTTACCTTAGTTAATATAGCTATGTTTCCCTTAAATTGGCCAACCCTCAGGAAAGTTTGGATTACTCAAGTTTGTGATTTAAAGGTTTAAAGAAGAGGTTATTACTAGCTGGGGTTAGTGATTCTGGCAAACATAATCAATTCAGATTTGCTGCTATGCTGTGGTGACAGATAAGACCATAGCTATTGCATTTTTTTCCAGTTCATCAATACTTTCCAGTCCTATTCCTATGGACACATTGCACTTGTGCCTATTGAACAAACTTGGAGAAGAAAGAACATTTACAACAAGCTGACTCTCACCCATTTGTTTATCAAGGGACCTTTGTGCAGAGAATGTCCTCTAATGAGCATAACTATGAAAAAATATACTTTGTGTTTATTAAGAGATATGAGTCTCCTCCAGATAACCTAGTCACCAATCTTTTAATCTTGAATTCCCAAACCCTAACCAGCCAGCCAGTGAATCCATTATCACTGTCCATTAGTCACTGCCCAAGACCTGTGTCTCTGGCCACATTTTCTTCCTGACAGTGGAAATCACATATTTTGCTCAAAGTTCTTCCCACTGGGAAGTTTACTTTTAACCCTGGTTTTCAAAATCTACCTGAATAACACTGTTTTTCAGCAACCATCTAATTCTGGATGATGCCAATTTGACATGTAGACTCAGCTGTAAACCAAGGCCATTTTTTTTTTTCTTCTTCTTCTTCTGTTCCTAGTCATAGTGAATACCCCATGATGTCATGCAAGCATTGTTGGGGGATGTAGTAGAACAGCAGGATCGAGTATTATGGTAGTCTGAGCCACCTGTTCATATAATTTATTTGCATATTTTCAGACTTGTTTGTATCCAGCTTATATATACCATTTCTATTTAAAAATGGAATACTGCTGTGTATGCTTCAGATAGCACTCAGTTTATAACTGGTAGCTAAGTTTAAAGAGATACTTGTTCCACAGCCAGGCATCATGATTTCTCAAATAGTAATTATAAATTTTGAAAAAATTCTACTCAACATTTCAAGACATGAACAATAACTAAAAGAATAGGAAAATTATCTGTATGTATTGTTTTCATATCCAAACTCTGCCTACTGAGATCACATGGCTACTGGTTAGATTCTCCAAACCCGTACTTATGTTCCCATGGAGATTTTACTATGGCCATGTTCCTGTAAGTTTAAAAAAGTAAAGAAAACCAGCAGACAAAAGCGATATCACTTCTGTTTTATAGATGGTTTTGTGTAATATACCAGCTCCAGTTTAAAGTTAACCACCTAACGGTTCCTTTGGTGGTGTTTATTTTTTTTATTTTTTAGCCATACCTAGTATAGATCTCAAGGTCACTGATAAAAAGTGAAAAAAGAAAAACAAAAAAACATACAGTTGGTAGAACATTGACCAACCATAAAAATGAATAGATGATAGATGACAGATAGACAGGTCTATCTATAGGACTAACTCTTTTTATTGTGCTTCACTTTATTACTCTTCTCAGATATTGCATTTTCTACAAATTGAAGATTTGTGGCAAGCCTGCATTCAGCAATTCTATTAGTGTCATTTTTTCAACATCATGTTCTCACTTCATGTATTTGTGTAACATTTCAGTAACACTGACAATATTTCAAACACTTTAATAATTATTGTATATTTCATGGTGATCTGTGATCAGTGATCTTTGATGTTACTATTATAATTATTTTGGGGCACCAAAAGCTGTACCCATATAAGATGATAAATACAGTGTGTATGCTGGCTGCTCCACTGACTGGCCATTCCACTCTTTCTCTCCCTCTCCTTTAACCTCCCTATTTGATAAGACACACAATATTGAAATTAGGCCAATTAATAATCTTGCAATGGTTTCTAAGCATTTAAGCGGAAGTAAGAGTTGCGCATCTCCCACTTGAAATCTGAAGCTAAAAATGATTAAGCTTAGTAAGGAAGGCATGTCAAAAGCACAGAGGGGCTCAGTGCTAGGCCTCTTGCCCCAAGCAGTTAGCCTACTTGTGAATACAAAGGAAAAGTTCTTTTTTTTTTTTTGAAAGGAAAAGTTCTTGAAGGAAATTAAAAGTGTTACTCCAGTAAACAGGACACATGAATGATAACAAAGTGAAATAGTCTGGAGAAAATTTTAGCAGCCAGGATGACAGAACAAACTAGCCACAACATTCCCTTAAACCAAAACCTAATCCAGAGCAAGGTGCTAATTGTCTGCAATCCTATGAAGGCTGAGAGCCATAAAGAAAATGCAGAAAAGAAGTTTGAAGCTAGCAGTGATTAGCACATGAGCTTTAAGGAAAGAAGCCATGTCAATCACATAAAAGTACAAGTAGAAGCAGCAAGTTTTAATACAGAAGCTAAAACAAGTTATCCAGAAGATATAGCTAAAAAAAATGACAAAGTGGCTACACTAAACATAAGATGTTCAGTGTAGACAAAACAACCTTCTATTGGAAAATGATGCCATCTACGGCATTCACAGCTAAAGAAGAGATATTAATGCTGGCTTCAAAGCTTCAAAAGACAGGCTGACTCTCTTGTTAGGGTCTAATGCAGCTGGTGACTTTAAGTTGAAGCCAATGTTCATTTACTTTTCTGAAAATCGTAGGGCCCTTAAAAATTATGTTAAATCTACTCTGACTGTGCAGTATAAATGGAACAACAAAGCCTGCATGACAGCACATTTGTTTTCAGAAAGGCTTACTGAATATTTTAAGCACACTGCAGAGACCTACTGCTTTGGAAAAAAAAAAAAATCCTGCTTTGGAGAGGCTGTTGAGGATTAAAAACATTCTGTTGAATTCAGAGCAGGAGATTTAGATGCCTCAATTGTAAAAGCATATATGACAGTTAAGAAGTTAGGTAAAAGGAGGGGACACACAGAACATTATACTCATGAGATTCCATGTGATAATGGTCACATAGGAAAAGTTGTATTTCCAGAGAAGCTGAATTAATTCAATACTCATATTCCCTGCTATGAAATTAAAAACTATATCTACTCATATTTTTCAAATGTTATTGCTGAGTGGTCTATGCCACAGATGCTGAAATATGTAGGTAATGTCTAGATTCCAATTTATAATGACCTGCATCAGAGCTCAAAGTTTTACTCTATATAGTTTGCCAAAATTATTCTAGTAATTTAATATTGCTTCCCTACTTGTTTAGATCTTACAACATTTACTTGGAAGAAAATGCATGTTTATTTTTTACTCTTTTTCTTCAGTAAAGTACCAGCAAATATTAACACATATTGGAATGGTATGATTTTTTTCCCATATATAAATAGTTTATACATTCAGATCATATATGTGCCTGCCATCCCTCAAATTTATATGTTGAAACCTAATCCATAATGTGATAGTATTAGTAGGGGTCAGGCTTTGGGAGGTATTAGATCATGAGGGTGGAATTAGTGCCCTTATAAGGGGCTGAAAAGACCAGAGTCCTTCCCTTACATTATCTGAGAAACATAGCAAGAGAGTGCCCTCTATAAGCCAGATTGTGGGCCCTCATTATTCACCAAATTTGTTTTGATCTTGACATTTCTGGCCTTCAAAATTGTGAGAAATATTGTAAATCTCTACTGTCTATAAGCTATCTGGTTAATAGTATGTTTTTATAACAGAATGGACTAAGATACATTCTAGTTTAAAACATTATGTATGATCATCATAAACAATTCAGTAGAAGCCACAAGACAGAAATTACTTATAATTTCACAATTTAGAAACAATGTTTTATTTTAGCAAGTATTTTAACAAAATTATATATGTAAGCAAACACATATTCACGAGAGAATGATAAAAGCATTCTGTGCATACTGCTTGTGTGCTGCATTTATTACTTACCACCTGGCACCCATTTTTCTGTGAATCCACTCATGTTTATTACAGAAATGGATGTAAAGCAGCACTTAGCATTAAAAACTTTCAAGTGGCAAATAACCACTAAAGAATCATTACCATCAATATTAGAATTTTAATGTCAGCTGTGTATTCCATTTTATAAATTTACCATAATTTATTTAACTTGACCTCCCTAATTAGGTATTTAGATTATTTTGTATAATAGTTATAGGTCTCACACTTTCAAATCAGCTGTAGGTGATCATATATTTAATCTTGTGAGCCAGAATATCCTCATCATAAAATGTGGATAATCAAACAAATTAATATTATAGTTTCCTTCAGAAAAAAATGAAACAATAGAAACAAGTATGTTACAGGAAATAGTATATACTTAATACTTAGTAATTTAAGTTATTACATTAGCATTATTTTTAATTCATGACATACGCTTCATTGCAAATCCAATGCCCAGAATTGCCTGCTATTTTTTCTAATTATCTGACCATAACAAGTCTTATTTTATTTTGTTTTAGTCAAAGACTTGGAATAAATCCTAAAGAATTCTAGGAGATGTGCTGATATTTGGATAATGAAGTATGTGGATAGGATGGGATAATAGTGCAATAATAATAGATATTTATGTTAAAAAATAATATGTGTCATTCTCTCTGCCATGTATTTAAAGAGATTGTATTGTATACTTTTATTTTTTTTTGAGACAGAGTCTCACTCTGTTGCCCAGGCTAGAGTGCCGTGGCATCAGCCTAGCTCACAGCAACCTCAAACTCCTAGGCTCAAGCAATCCTCCTGCCTCAGCCTCCCGAGTACCTGGGACTACAGGCATGAGCCACCATACCCAGCTAATTTTTTCTCTCTATATATTTTTTAGCTGTCCAAATCATTTCTTTCTATTTTTAGTAGAGACGGGGTCTCACTCTTGCTCAGGCTGATCTCAAACTCCTGACTTCAAGCGAACCTCCCGCCTCGGCCTCCCAGAGTGCTAGGATTACAGGCATGGGCCACTGTGCTCGGCCTGTGTACTTTTAAAATATCTCCACAGAGAAAATATAACTGCGTTTTGCAGAAAAGTAAAGTAGGGCTAAAATGCAGTTTGTTTAAGAATTGAAGACTTGAATTTAGGTCTATCTAACTTCACAGATTATATCATTGAAGTTTTATAGAGGTATAATTGACATGTAATATGTTGTACATATTTAAAGTGTTCAGTTATTAAGCTTTGACATATGCAACACATATGGAACTATCACATTAGATAATGAACATTCACATCACTGTCAAAACTATCCTGCCCTTTATAATCCTTCCCTTCTCATATCAACCTCCCATTCACGGATAACAACTGATCTGGGTTCATTTACTATATTTTAATTTATAGAATTTTATGTACTTGGAAAAATGCAATATATACTCATTTTTGTCTGGTTTATTTGATTCAGCATAATTATTTTGAGATTAATTCAAAATGTATCAAAAATTCATTTATCATTTTAAATTGCATCCCAACATATGAATATAACACAATGAATCTAGTTGCCTGTTGATGGGTACATGAGTTATTTCCAATGTTTGGCCACTGCTTATTAAGTTTTTATGAACTATCATGTACAAGACTTTCTATGGAAATGCTTTCATTTCTCTTAGATAAACACCTTGGGGTGGAATGGCTGTATCATACAATAGTTGTACATTTAACTTTTATCAAATCTTAACAGTTTTTAAACTGGTTGTATTATTTTACATTTGTACTAACTGTGCATGACAGTTCCAGTTCCCCCATATCCTCAGCAACACTTGTATGGTCAGTTTTTAATTTAAGCCATTCAAATAAGAATTCATTGTTACCTAAATGAGATTTTATTTTGTATTTTCCTAATCGATAATGATCAATTTCTTTTCATGTGTTTATGTGTATATTTGGCAGAGTCTGTTCAAGTAGTTCTCCATTTTCTTTTTATTTGTATTGTTTTTTTTTATTATTGAGGCTTGAGATATTTATTCACTTATTTGTTTATTTTTTTAGAGACAGTCTCCCTCTGCCACCTAGGCTGGAGTGCAGTGGTGCAGTCATAGCTCCCTGCAACCTCAAACTCTTAGGCTTAAGTGATCCTCCTGTTTCAGCTTCCACAGTAACTGGGACTACAGGCATGTGCCTTCCACGCCTGGCTATTTTGTTTGAATTATTTTTTGTAGAGACAGGATCTTGTTATGAAGATCAGGATGGTCTTGAACTCCTGGCCTAAAACACTCCTCCTGAAGCAATCCTCCTGCTTTGGCCTCCTGAAGTGCTGGGATTACAGGTGTGAAACATGCATCTGACCGATATTTATTTTTATATTCTGGTTACAAGTAATTTATAAAACCCTTTTGTCTGCAAATATAGTTTTACTTCCCCCTTTCCAATCTGCATGCAATTATTTATTTTATTACCTTATTAAACTGGTTAGAAGCTTCAGGATTTATTGACAATATGGGTGAGACTGGATATGTTTCCTTTTTATTGATATGAAAATAAAATAATTCACAATTTCTACATTGTGTGATTTTTGGACACTATCGGGTTGAGGGAATTTCCTTTAATTCCTAATTTGATGAGAATTTTTATCACAAATGCATGTTGTATTTTTCCACACCTGTTGAGATAATTATGTATTTTTCTTTTTTCTTTTCTTTTTTTTTTTTTTTTTTTTTTTAAGACAGAGTCTTGCTCTGTTGCCCGGGCTAGAGTGAGTGCCGTGGCGTCAGCCTAGCTCACAGCAACCTCAAACTCCTGGGCTCAAGCGATCCTCCTGCCTCAGCCTCCCGAGTAGCTGGGACTACAGGCATGTGCCACCATGCCCGGCTAATTTTTTCTATATATATTTTAGTTGGCCAGATAATTTCTTTCTATTTTTAGTAGAGATGGGGTCTCACTCTTGCTCAGGCTGGTCTCAAACTCCTGACCTCAAGAGATCCACCCACCTCGGCCTCCCAGAGTGCTAGGATTAGAGGCGTGAGCCACCACGCCCGGCCTTTCTTTTTTAATTTTATGATGTGGAGAATTACACTGATTCATTTTTGAAGGTTAAACTAAGCTTGGATTTTTGTTTCAAACTCCAATTGATCACAATATATAGTAATGT
>JAQIFY010001292.1:0-14297 GCA_028533085.1 Varecia variegata | reverse complement strand
CCGTGGCACCCTGTCCAGCCAGGTCCTGCCCAGAGGTGGGGCTCCCTGTTGCCCCCCTGCCCAAGCTGGCCCACCTTCCTTCCATACACGTCCTGCCTCTGCCCAATTCTGACCCAGCCCAGCCTGGGTCTGGAACCTTCTGGAAGCATCTAGATCCAGTCCCCCTAGACCCCCTAAAGATACCACCAGGTAATCCCAGGTGACCTCTTCTAACCAGAGAAGCTGCCAGTAAACAGCCCCTCAGACCACCAAGAAAGGATGCCCAGGACCCCCAAAGTGAGAGCCGTCACCCCATCTGAGGGCCGCCAGCCAAACCTCCCAGCCCTGGGTCAGCAGGGGCCTTGGCAGAGAAGAAGGAAGGCCAGGTGGAGGGGCAGAGCGCCAGCTCCTGTTGGGGTGCTTGGGCTTCATCACCTTGAGTAAGACATTTAACTTCTCTGTGCCTCAGTTTCCCCATCTGTCAAACCTGGGGACTGTGGTGAGAACACAATGAGATGACAGAACAGGAGCCGTCACGGTGGGTTATTATCCCGGTTGAGTCCCGGGTGCCTCGGAAAACATTCCTTCCTGCTGTTCTGAATTATCTCTCTTTAAAAGAGAACTTTTTTTTGTATTCCAAGAGTAATGCCCGAAAGCTGGAGATAATTTGGAGCATTTAGAAAGGCACAAGACAGAAAATAGCAGTGCTCAGAGATGACTGCGGTTAATGTCATGGTGATGTCCCTGCCAGCCTTCTGTGCATGGGGACGTCGAATTTTGAGGGGAAACAGAAAGGAATTTATGTGATTTTTTTAAAAGAAAAAGTTATCACTGGAGTAGTTTTTGTGGCGAGACGGCGCCTCTTTGCCTGTGTTCCCTGACCCTTGCGTGGGTATCTGAAAGCCGCCCATTACCCTGTTTTTGCCACCAATTTCCTCGATTCATACTCCCAATAAACCACCATGGGGAACTTTATAGGCCCACAAAGGCATTCAAAGTTAATGGCAAAACCAACCATGTGAAAACTCCGCTGTAAAATCCGCCTCGCTCTCTCCCCAGCGCCCGAGTGCCCCAGCCCCTCCCGGTCCCTGCCAGGCGGCCTGGTCCCTGCTGCCCCCGCTGGCACTGGGCCCCGGGACAGAGGGCCAGGCGGGCAGAGAGTCCTAGGGGTGACCTTCTTTCTGCCGAGGACATGAAGTGCGCACACGCACCCGCACACACCCTGGCTGCTACCACGCAGACACAATAAATATCGGGATGGTAATTTATGCAGATGTTTGGACGTCCAAACAGGAGGGTGGGGAGGGGCTAATAAAACGCCATCCCTCATGTCGGCTTCTTGGGGCGGCGAACACACTCGAGGGGCACCTGCCGGCTGAGCAGGGAGGTCAGGTGGGTCCAAATGACGCCCTTGGGCCCCCTGCTGCGGCTGCCACCCTGACAGGGGACGGAGCCCAGAACTGGAAGGACCTCGGTCGCTCCCTTATTCATCCTTCCAACAAGTATTTCCAGGCTCTTGCCCAAACCCTGCCAGGCAGAGAGTGACAGAGCCCAGCTTGGTCTGTTAGGGGAGAAATATGTGGCTTCTGCCAGGGCAGTGAACAAAGAATGGACTCGGCACTGAACCTGGCTCTGCTGTGAGACCTTCGGGCAAATCTCTCACCCTCTCTGATCCTATTTAGACATCCGTCTAGTGCAGGAGAAGCGGGTATTATGAGGACTGAGTTCCATGCTGTTAGGAACCAGACGGGGAAAACCTAATAAATGCCAGTTTCTCCCCTCCCTCCATGGCTTCCTGGTTTCTCGCAAGTTGTGAGGGAGGACAGAGCCCTTCCCGCCTGGCTCCCGCAGGGAGTGGGCTTCAGTCAGTGCAGGTGGCGGCTGGGGTGCAGCGTGGAGCTGGGACACTTGGGGCTACTATGGGCCATGCTGTTGATCTGGCAGGTGACCTTGGCCGAGTTCTCTCACCCTAAGGAGAGGCTGGGCCCGAGCCAGTGCCCTGCTCTGGGCAGGGAGGGGTCGTGATGCTGACGGCTCAGGCTCCCCACACCCTGCCCACACCCCCACTGCTTTGGAGGTGAAGCACCTCCTGCGGGTCCAGGCAGTGGGGGGAGGAACCGAACCAGAGAATCAGCGCTGGTCAGCCTTGCTTGATGGGTGAGGAAACTGGAAGTGCTTTCTGGTACCTCCAAGGGTGCCAGGTGGGACCCCACCCCCCTTCTCACTTCTCTGTTCACAATGCTGTCCCCTCTCTGTGTCTTATCTTAACTGATCCTCGCAGCAAACCCTGCAAAGGGCCAGCAAGCATGACCCCTGATTAGTGGGTGGGGAAAGTAAGGCACAGAGAGGTTAGGTGATGTGTTCAAGGTCACACAGCTAGTTAATGGCAGGATCAGAGATAAAACACATGACTCCTAGCAAATGCCAAAAAAAAAAAAAAAAGGGGGGGGGGAATCACGCTGGAGTCCTTTTTTTCCCTCACTTTCCACATCGGCCCAGGAACAAGTCCAGGCAGCTCTTCCTCCAACACATCCTGAAATCTGGCTGCTTCTCCCCGATGCCTCTGCCACCCCAGCCCAGGCCACCGTCCGTGCACACCTGCCCTGGTGTCCCAGCTGGTCTCCGCGGCTGCCACCCTCACCCTCCAGCTCTGCTCCTCGTGCGTCCAGAGAGATGTTATTAAAATGTTAAGCAGATCAGATCTTGTCCCGGCTTGAGCCCCTCCGAGGTCTGCCATCGCCCTGGGAGTCAGACCCGTGCCTCGCCCTGCTTCCTCTGGCCCCGCTGCCTCTCTGCCCTCACTGCCTTTACTCCCTCCCACGCTCGTGCTGCTCCAGCCACTGTGGCCTCCTTGCTTTCTTCCTGTTGTGCTCGGAGCTGTCCGGACTGTGTGCCTTTGAACTTGGAGTTCCTCTGCTCGGATCACCCTTCCCAAGATCCTCCTGAGGCTGCTGCCTTCCTGTCCTGCGGGGCTCAGGTTAAACCAAACGCACCATTATGCCTTCTCTGACCAGCCCGTGGAAATGTTGCGTCCTCCCCCATTTTCTCTCTGTATTAGTACATCCGAGCTGTCTGCCAGGGCGCTGCTTGCTGGCATGAATAATTTTGTTTGGTCATTTTTCTGTTCATCAGCCGAGTCCCCACTAGAATATAATGTTGTTGTTATGATGAAGATGATGAATCACTTTGTACTTCCTACACACCAGGCCTGTTCTAGGTCTGTATATACAGAACTCATTGAGATTCACAACCATTTTGTGAGAGAGCTACTATTATTTTCCCCATTACCGCAGGTGAAGACACTGAAGCCCAGAGAGGTTAAGTAACTTGCCCATGGCCACACAGCTGGTCGGTGGGAAAGCTGAGATTTGAACTTGGGCAGTCTGGCTCCAGAGTCCAGACTCCCGACCACAGCACTGGACTGTAAGCTACACCATGGCAGCAGCCAGGGCTGTTTGTTTCCTGCTGCATCCGCAGTGCCTGGTGCAAGGTCTGGCGCTAAGAAGATGCACAGCAGATGTTTGTGGAACAAAGCGATGTGCCACAGTGAGCAAGACATAGACCCTGCCCGGAGATCTCACGTCATAGCCAATTTCATTGCTCAGAAGTCAAGGGGAAATTAAAAAAATGAGAAGTGGAAAAAACAAGCCTGTATAATTTAAAGAATGAACATTTTATCCTTGAATGAGTGAGGTTGTTTGTATTCAAGTACAGAGCAGCCTGCCCGCCTCCGCACAAACAAGTTAATGTTTTATACCCATTAAAAAAGCCAGAGCATAAACCCAAGGCTCGCACCAAGTGTGCATGAGTTCTGACGTTGTCAGCAAGGCACACTTGCCAATGTGTCCGCGGCGTCCTGGAGACTCCTGCAGCCTGCCTCTCCCGGACAGCAGCCGGGCCAGGTGTGTGTCACACCACATGCCTGCACCCCAGAGCCCAGCCTATGACACAGCCTGCGCTGCCCAGCGCTGGGACGAAGGCCAGCAGCCTGGAGGGGTGTGTGTGTGTGTGTGTGTGTGTGTGTGTGTGTGTGTTTGTGGTCACAGTGGATAATGACACGCGGAGAGACAGAGGAGTGCCTAGTGTTCAGGGGAGACCATGGGGCTGCGATGGTCCCCAAGGCTTCAGGGCAAAGGACAGACTTGAGCAGGCCGTGGACAGCAGGGATGACACACACAGAGGGAGGGAGTGGCCATCCCGGCACGGTTCAGAGGCACAGACTCACGGCTGTGCTAATCATTAGTGTCAATACTGTGAACGCTTGCGAATCACGAAGCTAATGTTGCTAATAACAAGGGGTGATATATCCCGACTCCGCAGCCCTGGCTGGGTGCCCAGCCCGCGGGACCTGCCTCCCCAAGACCGCTCAGCCACAGGGCTGTCCACTCACGCGGGGACTCTCGGCGGCAGGCCGGCCCGACAGCTCGGCCCGGTGGGTCTCCGTCACACGGGCAGGTCATGGAAGTCTTGGGTGTCTGTCTGAGGGTTCTTCCAGGGTAGGAGTCTGGCTCCATTTACCCATCTCTCTATCCTGGCTTCGTCATTTTGCAGCTTTGTGACCTTGAGGAGTCGTTTCCTGCCTCGTTTCCTCATCTGTAAAATGGGGGAGTCACGGTGTCTGCTGGGAAAGGTAGTTCCGAGGATTCTGAGATAATGTGGAACTCTGAGCAGAGCACCAGGCACAGGTTTCAAAATATGCTAATTCTTGTTATAGTAGTTATGTTTTCATTTATGCAGTAGCAAGAATGTAGGCTTTGGAACCAGCTTGACCTCTTGCCCCTTACTCCGAGGCCTGGGCCTCTCTGAACCTCAGTTTCTTCTTCTAGAAAATGGGGATAGCAGCTTCCTTATGGGAAGCTGGGAGGATTAGAGACAGTGTGCATCTAACACCTGACATGGCGCTTGGCACGGGGTAGTTTCAGGGTACTTAAGGTGGCTTCAAGGTTCTAACAGAGTTCCTACTGTGCGTAGTCACCGAGCCTGGCCCTGGGGATACTTGTCCCAGGATTCTCTTTCAGCCACAGTTGTCTGGGGCAGTGTGGCCAGGGCAAGGACACTAGCCTCCTTAAAGAGTTGCTTGAGGGACTAGGTGAGGACAGGTTCGAGAATCCCTAGTTCAGGCCCGGGAAGTCCACATGTGCTTGGCCCTTCCCTCCTCCGGGAATTCCAGATGGTTCTCAGTCACTTTCTCAGAACGACGAAGGGAGCCAAGAGCCCAGCACTCAGAGTATGTCCACAGCACCCCTGCCATCAAGCCGTGCCACCAGGTCCCCCAACACACTCACTGTGGCAGCTGCCACCCTCACCATGGTCTCACTGAGTGGGATCCCACACGTCAGTGCCCCTGAGTTGACAGGGCAGCCCCAGCCCCAAAGCCTTCTCACATCCACTGCCACCTCAGCCTCCCACCTTGGTGCCACCAGGGAGACATGCAGGTGTGGCACCTAGCCCAGTTTGCATCAGAGGAAACAAAGGCTCAGCCAGGGCATGTGACCTGAGTGAGGTCTCCAGGTGGCAAAGGATGTGCCTCAGGCGTCAGGAGTCATTGGAACATCTGGCTGTTTCCTGACCACCTGGGTGCCCCAGGGCCTTGACACGTGCTATGTCCTCTGTGTGTGGTGATCTTCCCTCCGTGCATTTAGGTCTCTGTTCAGATGTTCCCTCCTCAGAGAGGCCTTCATTAGCCACTTGTAAGGGTCAGGGTAATTAACCATCTGTTGTAGCAAACAACTCCAAACTCTGAGTGAGGCAGCGCGGTAAAAGCATCTTTCTTGCTTACACAAAATCAAATGCATCTGTTCCTGGTCAGAGGCTCCCCTGAGTGACTCACCTCCAAGCAGTGGCTCAGAGACCTCAGCCTCTTCCCTGCTGTGACCCTGTCATCCCTTGCAGCCCACTGGGAGCTCCCAGCTGGACCCTCCTGACTGCTGAGGTGCAGGAGGAAGAGTTCATGGAGGGTCTCTGAAGGGGGGTGTCCGGGGCCGGGTCCAGAGTGGCAAACGCCACTAGTGGCCAGAGCAGCTCACAAAGCCATGCCCAGCGCCACTGGGGCAGAGCAGGGCACGCCCCGCACAGCGGGTGGGGGAGGGGAGAGAGTACTTGCTGGTCATTAATGGCACCATGGTATGGCTTTCACAGGACGTCTGGGGCCAGGCCTGGAAGTGGCCCATGACACTTATGACCTCCCTCCGCTGCCTGTGACCAGCCACATGCCCTCCTTGCCTGCAGGGGCTGGGAAACACAGAGACGCTCTCGGATATTGGTGAAAACCAAGTTTCTGCCGCACCACCTCAGTGAAGATAGCCTGCGGTGCTTCTTATCCTGAGGGCGACCGTATAATTTGTCTTCCAAATGGGACAGTTTTAAGGGGAAAGAGTCACTGACGATTATCCAGTGAACGGCAGGTGTCGAGCAGGATTGCCCCAGGCGTGTGGGACAGGTGGTCACCCGCTCATGGCTCCGCACCCTCTCAGCCGGCTTTACTGTTCTTTCTCACACTTAATCACCGCCTAGGACAGGGCCGTCGGGAGGGCAGGGACCGCTCTGTGTTGCTGTATCCTCGGTGCCCAGAACGGGGCCTGGCATGTTGCAGGTGACCTTCCCTGCGTGCTGGAATGAACGGGTTTACTCACCCAGCCCAGATGCGTTCTGAGGACCCACTGTGCGTCAGCCCACACTGCACCTGCCCTCCCGGAGCTAAATGCTCACGTCTCGGTGACGTTTGAGCCGAGGATGTGTAGAAGGCAGAGACCATGGACTCAGTGCAGACAGTCTTGGGCTCACGGTCCAGTCTGGCCTTTTAGATGCTGTGTGAGCCCAGGTGAGCGAGTCCCTTGACCTCTTTGAACCTTAGCTTCCTGGTCTGGAGATGAGACTAAGCATCCAGCTGTGTGGGTGGTAGGGACCCGGCAGCCCGTGTCAACTGTCAGCGTCATTATTTCTCTTGTTTAGATTCAGACTTGAGGCTCCATCGCTGTGCATTTTGGCCTCTGGCCATGGAGGGGACATGAAGGTTCTGCCCTCCTCATGAGGGGTCTCCTTAAAGCCCACCTAGAACAGCTCCCACGTCCCTAGTGCGGGAGCCTAAAGAACAAGATGCTGCTTCTTGACGTGGGTCCCTGCTCTGGTCTCAGCTCTGCCGCTCAGTCGCCGCGTGGCCTGTGCAGCTCGCTCAGTCGCCCTGAACCTCAGCGTTCTTGCAGCGGGGATGTCGAAAGCTCTCACGGGGCAAAGGTGAGGATTAAAAGAGGGAACACGGTTAAAGAGCCTCGCACAGTTTCTGGCCCACAGCTACGACGGAGTAGGCTGAGGCTGACCCTGACGATGGCTTGCGGCGTGCTGGCCAACGGTGACACCCCGGGTTCGGGGGCCTCGGTGTAGGAGCCCAGTCAGGTTCTGCGCCCCCAGCAGCTGCCGCAGGGCACGGAGAGGAGCAGGTGTCCAGAGGTCTTGCTCCTCTTGTGCTCTGCGGCTTAGAGGGGGCAGCGGGTGGCGAGGAGGCTGGGAGTGATGGAGACGTTCCCGGCGTCAGCACATGCCGTGTAACAGTTATGGATGGTTTTGTCCTCTCCGAGCTGTCTGTCCCATTACCATCCGCATGCGGCCCTAATGGGCTTCGGAAGGCCGATGCCAGCAGCCTGTCTTCCCTCCGCAGGCCGGGCCCCAGGCAGGGGGACGGGGGAGCTCAGAGCATCCGCAGCTTAGGCCCAAGCGAATCAGGAGGCCCCAGGCCGGGGGCTGGACTCCGAGCTCCGCGGAGCCCTGGCGACTTGGCTCGACGACAGGGAGGGACGAGCAAGACAGCAGCATCGTGGGTTACTGACCCTCCACCAGGGAGGGGTGTGAATATTCCCCTTCGGCCCTCACCACCCCATGGCTTAGGGGTTAGGATCCCCACTTTACAAATGAGGCGGCTGAGGGTCAGGGAGGGGAACTGACCTTCCACGGTGGAGCAGCTGGGGATGGGGACTGTCGCAGGCCGTGGGGGGGGGGGACCTGGGGGCACAGAGGCACCAGGACTTGAGTTCCAGTTGGTCTGTGGCCCAGACGTGTGCCATTCCTGACGCCCCACACAGCAGCTGCCGGTCCGTCACCAGCTGCCCAGGACTGTGAGTGCTGGTCTCACTTCACTACAGCATCACGCCCGTGTGTCCATTGCACGGAAGGGGACGCTGAGGCCCAGAGCAGGGAAGGGCCTTGCCGCTGTTACGTAGTGTTTTAGTTGCAGGGGCTGGTCAATTCCCAGCCCTGTGTTCTTTCCACCTTTTCTGGCATCTGTGTGATCCACAGGCCGCTGACTGACACCCCAGAAGCTACACTGGGCCCACTGTCTGCAGGTTTTCCTGAATTTCCAGACCTTTAGGTGGGGCCTGCATCCCTAGTCACCCTAGTCCCCACCACTCCCTATTGCCTTCTCCTGCCCGGATTTTGTCGTCTGTGTCTCCTGCCACGTTTGCCTCCCCGCCTGGGCTCTCCTTGCAGAGGCTTCGACAGAATCTGACTTTGGTGCTTTTCTTCCTACTTTTGTTGCCCTTTCCAGGCCTGCCAGGCCCAACTCCCATTTTACACCTCTCTTCAATCCTCCTTCCTGCATCAAAACTCCCCATGCACAGCCCCACTCCCTCGGCATCCCAGACTCGGTGGTGAAGGAGGGAAGGAAAGGAGAGGGGCAAAGGGCAGCTGCTCGACCTGCAGGCTCGGGGAGGCTGGGGCCAGCTCTGTCACCTCAGCCCTGCGCTGGGCCCTGCCCTGAGAGCAGCCCAGTGTTCCCAGCTGCAGTGGATCTGCTGAGGAGAATGTGTCCCATCCTAGGCAAGGCCCTGGGGCAGGGGCGGGTGGAGGGCTCACTCACACCTCCCGCAGGTCTCAGCTGCAGCTGATACAGTCGAAAGGCTGGGGCTGCTAGATTCACCCCTCCTCCAGGCAGCCCCCTAGGACTTCTACAGATTTTAGCAAGTCTCTAGGGTCTCCAGAGAGCCCCTCCTCCAGAAAAGGGGAGGGAAAGAAAAGAGAAGAGAGGAGGCAGAGAGGAAGGGAGGGGAGGGGAGGGGAGGGAAAAGGAGGAACTTTGGTTACACAAGGCAGTTCCATTTTCTCTGAGCCTAAATGGCTGGGATGCACCCCACCCCCACCCCTCCTTTGCGCTCTAGCCCAGAAGTCACTGCTCTGCCTCCTGGGTCCTTGGGCGCTTTGCACACACTTGGATTTCATCACCTGCCTCTGTCATATGCACCCGACTCCCCCACCATGGCCCTTGACGGCAGGGCTGGCCCAGGACACCGGCACAGGACGTGGCACGGAAAGAGCCTTGTGCCACGTGGAAGCTGTCCGATGAGCAATCTAGTGTCAGCACTGGCTCTGCCCCTTAGGGGCATGTGACCTCCTCTCTGAGCCTCTGCGCCTTTGTCTGCAAAATGGAGATAGTACCTACTTTGTGGAGTTGTCATAGGAATGAGTCCCAGCCTCTGGGTACTGCGAGCTCGGCCCCTCTTAGGGAGTCGACAAACGCTGGCTGTGGAGCAGGCAGAGAACGGGCCCCCCAGGCCGGCTCACCCACCCGCCAAGGACAATTCTGCTGAGCCCTGAAGGGGAGGGCACAGGGCATGCGGGGCCCAGGGTGTCCAAAACACTGGGGTGCCTAATGGAGGGACCCAGCCCCCAAACAAGTCACAGGGACACAGAGACCATCTTGGCAACCCTGAAACTGGAAAAGCTGGATCCAGGCTTGGGGGCTGACGAGGAACCCGGGTACAGCCTTTAGGGGAGCAAGGAGAGGGCCAGCCAGCACCCCATCAGTGCTGAAGGCCACACCCCGGCAGAGCCCCCCAGGAGGCTGGGGTGGTGACCGTGGGTGCGCGGGGCTCCCAGCTCCCGGGGATGAAGGAGGGGAAGCTAATAAGTGCAGTCGGTCGGGGAGGCCGGGAGCCTAATTGATTCATGTTGCTGCGTGTTTTGACGGGCCTAGATGCAGTGGTGGTGAAAGGTGAAGTATTAATACATATGATATATAATTATGATGTACCACTGGCCTGGCAGCCTGTGTAAATAGTTACCCAGCCGGGAACTGATCCGAGAAGTGGGCCCGTGTAGGCGCCTCTCAGGCCAGCTGCCACGGTGCCTACCCCTAGGGGACCTTTCTGCCTGGGTGGGGGGGCGTGCAGGCCTGGCGCTGGCGGTTCCAGGAGTCGGGGTGTCCGGGCCGGCGTGGAACCACCGCCCGTTAAGGAGGCGGCCACGGGGAAGGAAGGAAACCAGGCCAGACGGAGCAGTCACTGCGGGCTGAGCCCCGGGCACGTGTCATCCCACGTCACGCTCACTCTGCATTTCATCTCCTCTCCTCTCTGCAGATGAGGAAACAGGTTCAGAGAGGCTTGAGGAGGCACAGCACGGGGGTGGCAGAGCTGTGATTCAAATCCAGGCCCACCTGGCTGTAAGCCTGAGGCTGTTTCTTCCAGAAAGCCAGACCAAGCGGCCAGGGCTGGGGAAGGTCCAGAGCCCAGACTCCCCTGCCTCTGCTGTGCCCTTGTGGGGATCTGGGGGGTGATGGTGCTTCTAGATCATTCTTTGGAGTGCTAACTCTGCCTCACTCTCTGTCCCCTGGGTGGGCCTGCCAGACCCCTGGCCCTGGGGACAGCCAGCTCTAGGAACGGAGGTTAACTGTTCCGCCACATCCACCCAATGTTCCAGGCACAGCTGCAGCCCAGCCCTGTGCAGGGGTCTGTAGAGCGTGAGTTGTTTTCTTCCCCTCCCCCACGCAGCAGCCCCCAACCTCAGGACTCCCCAGGCAGGTGATTCACCCATGTCCGTGGTCACCACTGTCACGTTCCCACCATGTCCTCCTGGCTTCCTGCTTCCCAGCCACGCCTGGTGCACATGTTAAGTAAGACTCATCTTCAGCAAGCTGCTAGTCCAGCCCATCTTCTTCCCGGGCTGCAGCCGCTAATGGGATGCTAAGTGCCTATTTTGCAGATGAGGAAATTGCAATTAGGAGAGGTTAAGTCACTTTCCTGGGGTCACATATTTCGTTCGCCACTCCAAACACCACGATTTCTCCACTTCATCAGATTGCCTCTTCCACAATGAGTCTTCGAGGGTAGGGGCGCCTCCCCCATCTGACGCAGGCCTCCCCTGGGGTCTCTTCCATCAGAGCAGGCCTTTGCTCAGGGCAGGACCTCTGTCTTCCCCACTAGACTGTGCGTCCCCTGGGCAGAGGCCACGCATCTCCAGTCAGCCTGTGCCCCTCCAAGGTAGGACCTGGGTCTCCCCCATCAGACTGCAAATATCCTAGTGTAGGCTCATTTCTCCCCCATCAGACTGGGAGCTCCCTGAGGGCAGGGCCTGGGGCTGAAGTCCTTCAGCCTCTCTGCGCGTGCCTGTCCACTCCCCCGCCCCCACCTTAGGACCCCCCCCCCCTGCCGTGGCACCCCTGCCAGTGTCTGTGTCCCGTGCAGGCCTCACCCTCAGCCGGAGCAGGAGCTGCCAACAGGCCACTAAACCACAGTGCACCCCGGGCATTAATTAGCGTTGCCGCTGTTAAGTGTTTCTTCCCATTTATGCAAATCAGCGAGGTAAGAGGCATATAATGAAGTGTTTGTGGTTTAATACTGTGCAGTAGGAAGGAAGATGAATTTTAATTACTGGCTCCTAATTGGATGGACATCTTGTTAATATCCTCATGACGGGACATCTGAGCCGATGCTGCCCACACCCAGCTGTCTGCTGACCACCCGGGGCAGCTCAGCGACAGTGCCGCCAGGAAACTTCCTTGCCCGTCTGGTGTCGCTCAGGGTTCACGCCGGGCATCCCTCTGCCCTCGCCTTTGGAATTCCTGTGTCTTGGGGCTCCCTCTCTCTCCCTTTGCAGAGTTGTGGGGCTCGTGTTCAAATCCCCATTGTGCCACTTACTGTGTGACCCTGGGCAAGTCACTTCCCCTCTCTAAGCCGCGTGCTTCAGGCTCAGTGCTGGAGTAGGGATGAGGGGCAGTGAGCAATCAGCAGGGCTGTGAAGTTAGGGAAGGGTTCCCAGAGAAGGGAGGTCCTGAAAGATCCGTAGCATCCCCAGGTGCAGGGAGGGCAGCCAGGCAGGGTCGGGAGGAGGAAAGAATGTGGCCTATTTGGGAGGTTCTGGGGATGGGTGTCACCGCAGAGGTGGCGGGTGCTGAGGACCATTCCATCCCACCCGTCCGTCAGGGCTCTGCATGGGTGGCACCTCCTCCCAAAGCCCTTCCTGAGCCCTGGGGCCTGGTGTTAGTGTCCCTGTCCTGGGTTTGGTGGCCTCGCTGCCCATCCGCTCCCATCACAGTGGCTAGCACACAGCACTGTCCCATGGGACTAGGAGCTCCATGCAGTGTTCTGTTTTGGTGACCTTGTATCCTGGTGCCCAGCACAGTTCTGGGACCCACTATTTACCTGAGACAAATTCATTCAATGAAAGAAGGATCAGTGAGTGGGGCCAGGTTCAGGCTGAACCTGTCTGCTGAAGACGCTCCCAGCCCGGGTGCAGGTTGGATTCTGGAGAAGGTAGGCAATTGGGAGCCATGGAGGACTCTACACAGGGGGCTGATGAAACGATATGTTCATAATAAAGGGCATCCCCTCTGCCTCCTCTCAGACTCACCTCCCCTCTGAACATCCAAATCTTGTCATGGTCCAGGTCCCCAGAGGACGAATTCAGAATCATTTATGGATCCCCAAGGGTGGGCCGACTGTGAGCACCATCTGGGAAGGCGAGGCTAGGAGGGGAGAAGGAAGGAGCACAGTGACTCCTCCCCAGAAATATCACCAAGTCAGCGTAAGGAGAGTTATAACCAGATAGAAAAGCCTAAGCAGTCTCTTTGCACTAGAGTTTGAACCTGGCTTTGGGACTTAACCAGCTTCGTGGTCTTTTTATAGACTCATCTGTAAAATGGGCTAAACCTACCTTATAAGGTGTGTTGAAAGACTAAATGACATAAAATATTCCAAACACTCAGCACAGCGCCCAGCACACAGTAGATGTTCAGCAAATGGAACTTGTGATTGTTCTTTGATTTCCCACAGGGGACGGGGGATCTTGCTTTCCTGGGTGTGGCCTCCTGGTGAGACGCGCAGGTGTTTGACTCACAGCACAGCCGGCTCTGCGCTGCCCGGCTGGGTGGTCCTGTGTGCTCTCCTCTCTGAGTCTTACCAGTAAAATGGGGGTCACATGGCACCTACTCACAGGGTCTGGGGAAGTGCCTGGCACTCTGCGCTCCTTCACTGTGACAATGGCTGCCCCTGTAGTCATGATCCATGAACAGGGGAGCTAAGCAAGTGGCTTCCCATCTGGACTCCAGCTTCCTCGCGCTATCCGGGAATCACAGTCCCTGCACACACACGCCCAGAATCATTGCAAAGTACCAGGCCGTGTTGCTGACCCGTCTTCCTAAACCGTAGAGTGCTGGGCAGATGTGGGCTCTGAGGGTTAGGATCACACAGGGCGTGGTGGGCGAGGTTTGCAGGGCAGAGCTGGGTTCGGGATGGGAGGTGGCTGTGACCGGTGCACCCCCTGCCTCCGGGGGGACCCCAGGAAGCAATCGTGGGGGAAGGGATCAGCGGCAGAACCTGAGGCCGCTGTTCTGCCGGGGCTGGCGAGGGAGCCCCTTGGGCCCGGGTTTGGCCTCCTGGGCTGCATCCGAGATCGGCAAACTCCTCAGCACCAGGGTCCAGATAAGGAAAGAACCCCCCTGACTCTGCCCTCCTCCTCTCTACACAGCCTCCCTCCCATTCTCCACCCAGAGGCTCTACAGGGCCCTCCTAACCCCCACTGGCATAAAGTGGGAGGGACAACCAGCATTTACAGAATGCCTGCTGTATACAGCAGGTGCTCCTCTAGGCACTATTATCATCCCATTCCACAGAGGAGAAAACAGAGGTGGCTGGCTGGAGATGGCCCAGTGGGTGACACCAGCCCAGGCCTGTCTGACTCCAACGCTGTGACCTCTACTCCAGGCCTGTGGACGCCTGCTCGAGTCCGAAAACTGTACCCAGGCCACCAAGAGCCTTATTTACCTTCTTTCCGGCCCACTGTCCTGGGGTTTACCAGGCCAAGGCCAAGGCAGCTGCCCACGTTAGAAGTGCTTGTTCCAAATGCCCCCCACCGCCATGACAGGAGAACAGATGAGTCTGAGCCCTCAGGGATCCCCTGGCTGAGAGGCCCAACAGAGTTTTTAAAGGAGAGGAAAGCTAAGAAGCAGGGGTTTAAAAAATTTTGTTTGAAAGGAAAACAGATGTCAGACAGACATGCTGCTAACGTACACCGACACAGTCTCCCGGGCAGTGGGAAGAGGCCAAATATGTATT
>JAQIFY010001291.1:0-14297 GCA_028533085.1 Varecia variegata | reverse complement strand
AAAAAAAAAAAATCAGTATGGCACAAAAAATCTTAGAAAAATAAATTTAAGATTTATTTTAAAATGACAAGTTTAAAATAAAATAATATGCCAGGAATTACCATCCGTGCTACTATTAAACTTATAATTAAATTTTTAGCTGTTAAAGAATGTGTGAAGGAGTACCGGGTTTTTAAAAACTCTTCCGTAGGGTTCAAGAAGAAAAAATGAGTTCGAAGGGCACTGCCATGGCCGTGCCAAACACATCCCATTTCTTCTTCTTTCTTTTTTATTTCTTTTCTTTTCTTTTTAAAAAAAGTCTATTAAGAATGAAAATGAAACTGCGGAAGCACATCCCATTTCCAAGTGCCTGCGGGTCTTTAACAGCTCCGGACCCTGCCGCCTGCCAGTTCTGTCGCTCTGGAAGCCTCCACTGTCCACGCAGCAAACTCCCGCTTCTCCTTCAGTGCTCATCTCGAGCCCTGGGGCCCTCTGAGAACTCTTCCCTGATGCCTTCAGCATAATTAGGCATTTTCTCTTCCACGTTCCTGCCTAACCTCACGGGTGGTGCCGTCACATAGCATGACAGGTCTGCATTGCGTGTCCGTCTCCCAGCCAGGCTGTGCCCCCTCAAGGGTGGACTCTTCTCATTGTTCTACCTATGGCATTGCCACAAACAGTTTTTCTTTGAATGAATGAATGAATGATCGTGAGTATGGTGTCCATGGTTTATAAAAGGGCTGGTTTACCACTGATTTAAGTGTTGTTTTTGAAGATATATTTTCAGTTCAGGTGCTGTTTACTGCGGCTAAAAATGTTCAAACCCCTGAACATTAGTGCTCAAGGCCATCTCACTCATTCATCCACTTATACAAAACTCTTTCCTGCATTAACACAACACTGAAAGCACAAAATCATACAAAAAGGCAGAAATTGTGTTGATGGCAAAGCAAGACAACAAATTATATTGGTCTTTCCACATAGTGACTTAAGCCATTGGTAGTCAGAAATTGGATTCAATCTTCAAACTTCAGACTAATGTGCTTACCTGCTAGGTCACTCAACTGACCCTCAAAATGTAGGGCCGTGACATGTTGACACAAACAGATAATCCTATCTTGAGTCTTGAAGAGGCTCTATTTTGAAAATTCTAAATGTCTTTCTCTAGCATGGTTATGTCAGCTGTCTGTACTATTCTACACCTGATTTAGGTCAATACGGTTCTGTTGTTCAATCACAGTTATGATTGAACGAGAAGAAATAAATAAGAACACAAGCAATTTCGTATTGAGTCAGATTTGTGTGCTGTTCAGTCTAGTCTTCTACTTCTGAAAAGCACATTAAGAACCATGTTGTAGGAGAATATGGTTACTGCACAAAGGTTTAAGAATAAAATATAAACATCCCTTGCATCTTTTGCAATTCATTATAAGTCCATGATTCATGAGATAATTTAAATATTTCCTTTGAAGCCCTTTAAATTTCATACCTTCACTCATTTATTCATCTATCCCTTCATTCAGTGAGCATTCACAGAGCATATGCTATATGCAAAGTATTCTGCTTATGCGTAGAGCTCACAGACCTTAGCCAGATTTCACCAGTTTTTACATGCACTTGTATGTGTGTGCATGTGTACTTCCATTCAATTTTATCACATGGATACATTTGTGTAACCACCACCACAATCAGGATACAGAACTGGTCCATCACTATTAAGATCTCCCACCTGCTATCCTCTACGTCACATGCACACCTATACCCTTCCTCCCCACCCCCAGCGATCCCCTCCCCATTCTTAAACCCTGGAAACCATTAATTTGTTCTCTACCTCTAGAATTTTGTCATTTTGAGAATACTACATAAATGGAATCATATAGCATGTAACTTTTTGGGATTGGCTATTTTTCACTCAGTATAATGCCCTTGAGATCTAAGTTGTTGCATGTATTAATACTTTGTTCATTTTTATTGTTGAATAGTGTTTTCATTGTGTGGATGTACCGCAGTTTATTTAAGCAGTTAGCACCAAAGGACACTTTTGTCATTTCCAGTTTGGGGCTATTACATATAAAGCTGTTACGAAGATTCCTGTATGGGGTTTTGAGTGTACATATATTTTCATTTCTCTGAGATTGACCAAGAGTCCAATAACTGGATCACATAGTAAGTGGATGTTTAGTTTTATAAGACATTACTACAGTATTCTCCAGAGTAGCCATACAATTTCACTTTCCCACCAGAAATGTATGCTTTTTCTGCATCCTCATCAGCATTTAGTATTGCCACTATATTTTTTATTTTAGCTTTTCTGATAGGTATGTAATTCTACCTCACTGTGCTTTTAATTTGCATTTCTCTAATGGTTAATTATATTGAACATTTTTTCATGTGCTTATTTTCCGTCTATGTATCTTCTTTGGTAAAATGTCTGTTTATGTCTTTGCCCATTTCTAACTGAAATGTTTGTTTTACTATTGAGGTTTTTTTTTTTTTTACTTCAAAGTATTAGGGGGTACAAATGTTTTTGGTTGCATAGATCACTTTTGTAATGCTTGAGTCACAGTTAGAAGTATCCCTGCCACCCAGATAGTGTTCATTGTACCTCTTAGGTAGGTTTTTGCCCTTACCCGCCCCGATTGATTTTCATTGAGTTATACCTCCCTCTGTGCACATGTGTGCTCATCAGTTAGTTCCAATTTAACAGTGAGCACATGTGGTGTTTGTTTTTCCATTCTTCAGATACTTCACTTAGGATAATGGTCTCCAGTTCCACCCAAATTGTTGCAAAAGGCATTAAGTCATCCTTCTTCATGGCTGAGTTTTAAGAGTTCTTTATATATTCTAGATACAAGTCATTTGCCAGATATTTGTTTTGCAAATATTTTCTTTCAATTTATCCTGTTTGGTGTTTATAAAACATCTTGAAACTGTGGTTTGATATCATTTGTCAGTTTGTAAGATTCTTAGGCATTATCTCTTTGAATATTGTAGAACTCTAATTTACAATAGAAATTTTTCATCAAGTCTCAAATGTTTGCTAGCTCTTTTCTATATTTTTCCATCACTTTTTCTCTTTCTGAGCTTCAATATATAAATTTTCTACTATTGTCTAGTTCTTTAATTCTTTCTTCTGTTCATAAAACCATCTATTAATTTCTTAATTTTAGTTACTTGTATTTTTGTTCTAAAATTTCCATTTGATTCATTACTATAGATTCCAGTTCTCTGAAGAAACTATGCATCTTTTTGTTTATTTTTATGTATTTATCATAATTATCTTAAAGCCAGTGTCCAATAACTCCAATATCTGGATAATCTGTGGATCTGTATCATTTGTTTCTTTTATTTAACCCCATATGACCCTGTCTCCTGGAATAACTAGCAGTTTTTTATTGATTGCTGGATATGGTGCATGAAAGTTAATGATTTTGTCTTCCTCCAAAGAATATTCAACTTTCTTTTATTAGGCAGTTAGAATATAGTCAGATAAAATTCCTCCAAACAGGGCTTAAGAATGTTTCAGGCTGGAATTTAGGCTTTGTGTGAGCTAGACTATTTCTGTTTGCCCCAACATCTAGGGCATCTCAGAGCCCCTCCTTGACAAGGTCTCAACTCCAGATTTTTTCTCTCCTGTTATGAGACTCCTAAAATCACTATTTGGCTTTTTAATCTCTCAGAAGTTATTTTCTACTTGTTTTATTGGCCACTGGTTCTAAGAATGCATAGTTTAGTAATAGTAATTAGCAAGTATCTTTAAAAAAATAATGAGCAGAAAATCAGGCTCACTTTTTGTGATTTCCATGTCTCTTGGATCTTGGTCCCTCAAGTCTTGGATGCCTTGGAAGGCCTGAACTCTAATTTTTGTCTTCACAGGAGTGAGACTAAGGCAAGCTCTAGGTTGCTGTTCTCTGCTCTGCCTCTATTACTTTCACCGAGAATTTGGCAATTTCTCTGAAAGGAAAAAAACTATATATATATATATACATATATATATATATACACACACACACACACACACACACACACACACACACATATATATATATATATATATATATATTGGACTCACTTCAATGTGTCTTTCTGTCTCCCTAGGATTGGACCCCTCAAGTCCTTGTTGCCACTGTCTTATGCCTTCAAATAAATAATTTTTAAAAGTATTTTATCCAGTTTTTTGTATTTAAATGAAACTTGCCGAAGCTCAACTCCAATAAAGTTACAAAACATTCAGTGATAAGCCCCTGCCCAACAATTCTTATCAAGAGGTTAAATTTGTCTCCATAATGGCCAGGAAGATCAGTTTTTGAGGTTTTTTTTAACTTTTTAACGAAGACTCTTGGAATCCATTGCTGGTTGAACCTTGCTGTCTGGACCCCCTCACACATACACCAAAAAAGTTACCCTTAGTGGTTCCAATGTGCACCAATTTGGATGTGCTTTCTTGCAGTGGTATGTGCCCTCTTGGCTACTGTTGCTTTTGATGAGGATAATTCAAGACACCAATACTCACTATTCCATGGATTATTGGAATATGACCTTCTAGTCCACCCAGTGCTACCAGGAAGGCCAGAATGACTCCCATTAACTTTCGTCTGGAAAGTACAGTAGTATCTCCAGTTTATCTGGCTATCTTGGAAATGTGTGAATTAAATCTTTAGCCTTCCCTGTCAGTCCTTTCAAAAGTCCTTTGGCACTTTTCCTGAAACTATCAGCCATATAATGCAGCCTATGATTTACAAGTCCTTTTTTTTTTGACAGGCTCAACAAAATGCCTCCTTCTGCCCAGCAGCCCCTCTTTCTATGGTTATCCACTTACAATAATTGCAGATGATTTGAATACCTTCTTTGGTTCATACTGGATCCCTGGAAAAACTAAGTCTTTATTTAGGGAACCTGGAAATAAGTCATCAACACATGCAATGCTCTTGTCTTGGTAGCCTCAGGCCACCACTAACATCACAACTTTCTGATTTTCTTATGTACTCAGAACTGGAAGTACAAAGTTCAGTGATAAAAGGACTACTGGGCCCTAAAACTGTATCAGATACTGTAGAGCCAAGAAACTCAGCTATGTATGCTAGCAAAGTATTCATTTGGATGCCTACATGTTTAATCATATATAATTGGATCTCAACTTGATTCACTCCATGGATTTTTGTGTTCTGCCTCCTTCATGAGCAACAGTAATATTTTTTCCTCTATTGCTTACCTACAGCTCATCTTCCTCCTTCTCCAATACACAACACTAGCTATCCTTTGGACATTTGCTCATATTTTCTTTGATCATCAATTCACTGTGTTCTAGAATCCATTTCACAATGACCTTGTCATGCCTAGTGTTTGAGATACACAGCATTTTGTGATCTTCCTTCAATTTATTCCTCTCTACTTCATATTTGATTACTAAGATGATTAATTTTGCATAATTTTGTTTAAATCATTCATAAAATGATTTAGTCTCTATCATCATTCTCTTTTCAACATGAAATATTCCTCTCAATTATGGCAATTCATTTTTAAAATAAATTTTGGTAGACTCCTAAGAGTTTTTGAAAATGTGTACAAACTTTGTTCAATAATTACTCTTCAGCCACATGTTTATTAAACTGATTTAACGACCCTCACTGACTGGTCAGTAAGTTTCCCTTTCTAAGGGAATAAGACATTGTAAGAGGGATTATCTTTCTTAAATATTCAGTAGTTGCATGCAGTGTCAAGATGTCCTCCCTTTTCCTAGGTGAGCAGGTAAGCCCCATCTGCCTGAATTTCCCAGGATCTCCTCAGGAGCTCAATCTATGCAAGGAGCCCACCAGTCTTCTGGTACAGTAATTACTGTAAACCAGGTTTCTCAGTCTAGCCACCTTCTTGGTAGTTTTCCCCTTGGGGCTCTCCCAAGACTTAAAATGAATCTTATTCTATGTTAGCAATTTTTCTGCACCTAGGTCATAGATTCAGTCTAGAATGTCCTGGGTATTTGTCACTGTTTGCTCCAATACCTCTTACTTGTCTACATAAAAATTTTGGCAGACTCTCCTAAAAGTCATTCTCAGCCCAAAGCAGTTAATTCATTGAGTAAATTTATTTTTTTCTCTTTCTTTCTTTTGTCCCCAAACTCACTTTCACAAACTTCCTCCAGACCTCCTTGTTTTTCCTACCATATTTGCCCTTCATTTCACTTACCCAGGTGACTAACAGCTTCCTTGTCCCAAGGCCAGGTGGCTGCACCTGCAAGGTCTTCCCGCACAGAGCTGGCAAAGTAGACATTGAGGAAGTGAGTACTGTTGAGCTGCAGGGCCTCCTTCAGCTCCTTCACACTCATGTATGCCCTAGAGAGCAGGCAAGGAGAGAAAATGTCACACCAAAGAACTGGTACTTAGAGCACAGCAGAGTCAGACCTAATCAGACTCTGCTGACAGTTTCAGTCAGCATTGCCTTTTGGAGGGACAGAGATGCAGAGGTTGGACAGTTCTGAAGACCAGAAAAAGGCACTAGTGTACATCCAAGATAAATAGTATCTGGACTTTTTAAAACACTGTAAATATTGTATGAATACTCAGTATTAGACATCATAATCAATTCCCCACTCCACACCCTAATTGTTTCTTCAAGATAAATCCAATGGTACTGCTATTTTTTTGCCTTGAGCATTATTCCTAGGCCATAGTGAAGAAGGGCTTCCAGCTCTCAGGCTCTGTTTTTTTTATCACATCGTGTGATCCTTATTGTGAGAGGAGGTCCCCTGGAATCTCTATTTCAGCATATGCTTACTTCAAGCATTATTTTTTCAAATAAAAGTGGAAATAGCAGCTAGAAAACAAAGTAAAAGAGGAAAAAATGAGATGAGTCATAGGTAGGGAAGGACACCCTAAAGCAAAGAATGGTGATTGTATGTACTTCTCTCTTTCTAGGCCCTTAACCCATAGAAACTCTACCCATACACTGACACTTCAGGACACTCCCCAAGTGTCTTTACTGGTGGCCATCAAAGCACCAGGCAGTATTATGTTTGCACTGAAGCACAGAATTTAAGATCTATTAAAAACACATGCCCTGGGGCCTATAAAAAAGGAAACGAGCATTTGGTCTCTTTATAAACTCATATACAGTCAAAGACCTTTAGCTTCCTGGCATCAGTGAAACTTAAGACTTTACCACAAGCAAATAGAGCTTTAATATTCCCACTGAAGAGTTGTTTTAAGAAGGAACAACTCAACCAGAGCTCAGTGGTCCCTTAGACCAGATGCTTCCCACAGTGGCCATGTTCTGCATTCCAGAGAAGCGTGTTCCTGTCACAGCGTCAGCTGAGCAGACAGCCCTCTCAACACAGGCTGGAAATTTCCCTTACAGATTCTGCTTCATTGTTGCTGGTCACCTCTCAGCTCAGACCTCTCACGTCAGGACCGCGTGGCCCTTCTGCTCCCACGTGCTCTACTGATGCCACCTGTTTCATTCACGTGCAGGGTGTATGACAAAAAGGGTGTCATACACCCATACACAGGGTGTATGATCCCTAGTACCTGAGTACTAGGGATCCCAAACATTGCTTTGTATTCTTTGGAACAAGACCAAAAAGGGGAATGAAAGTAAAGAAGCAAAAACGATCTTGCTTTAGAATCAAAGATCCTTGGGATAAAAGGGCTTTTAAAGTACTATTTTTACTGATTTATAATACCTTGGAAAAATAGTTCTCAGTTACAAGAAATCATCCGAACTCCATGAAGTGATGTCATATGTGATCAGAGGGATATTCCTTCTGCTGCTTTCATGAACTGTTGCCTGATTTTTCCTAGACATTAGTCACATCCCCTTTCCCTTTCTCCTTTATTAGAAATAACCATAATTTTCTTTATTGACAAATTGATGGTTTGGGGAGATGATGACATCAAGTAACTCCTCAACATGGAGATGTTTCAATAAGCTAGAAGAAAGAGAGAGGAAGAGGAAGGGGAAAGAAGAAAAGAGAGGCAAAGGGAAAAGAGAGAATTAGAGACTGAGCCTACCTGCCCTCAGCTCCAGGTAACGAGCAAAAAAAGTCTCTCCCTTTCTCTGTTCCTATTCCAGGGTTCCAGTTAAAATTGAGAGTTGGTAACTTGACAAGTTTCTCTCTTCTCCCCCCGCACTTTCCCAATCCCCTGTTCCTGGCGTGGTTTCCTTGTGTTATCTGTGTGTTACTGGCTTCTCTGCCTGCCTTTTACCAGCCTTGGTGACCATCCTTCTGTCCTCCCTCAACCCAGCAGTTCCACTAATTTCCCTTGAGCACCTGCCAAGAGGCCTCCTCCTCTACCACCAATCTCATCAGCTGGTTCTACTCATCTCCGTTTTCTTCTTTGCCTAGTCCTTTCTCTAGCCATAAATTATCCTTCCAGAAGAGAGAATTTATGTCATGCAAACCGGGTGTGATTGCTCAGACTCTTGCACTCCACAGAGATACAAATAGAAGTAAGCAAGTATAAGGGGAATAATACATTTTAAAATGCTGGAAAGAGTCATTAATTGAACTGATAAAGGAAAGACTTGTTTTGCTGGAAACAAAGACTGCTGTCCAGATCATTCCCTAACCCAAAGAGGGTAAAAGCATAGAGGTGTTTGTTTTCCATGCAGAATCCCCTGCCTGTATAACACATGTGCACCCTTTCAGAAGTTAATCAGAGCTAATGAAGATAAATGTCTTAGCTGCTCTACTAATATGACCAGAGCCTGGTTCAGGCTTAGCATAGGGAAAGATGAATAAAAATGGTAAACTCTGAACCATCTTGTTTAAGAAATGATGTATTAAGAGATAGTTCATTTGTCAACCAAATGAACTTGATATTCAAGAGAAGGTAAAATGCCATACATAAAGGCATAAAATGCATAAGAAGGTCATGCACATGACCAGAACTATGGATTAAACGGAGATGAACTGCATTATTATTCTGCTTAATTTCTGCCAAAATCTACCTTTGCTTATTTATACTCTTCACAATTTAGATAGAGATACTTACATACATGTCTCCCTGATGGTTTCAGACAGACAAAAGTAAAGTTGTACCTTGATTTCTATAAAAATTGCTTCAGAAACAGGCACTCTTTGAGGCTGACATATCAAGCTGTGCTGCCACATTGCTCAAGCCCATTATTTCCGACATGCCCTCTGGAAGAATACACACCTGCTTTTCCGTCTTATGACTGTGACCTACTGGTTTGGGAATAGCCATTGCCTGGTTTCCAGTCCACTGTGACTCATCACCCCCCGACGTGGTGCATTCATGCTGGTTTCTGCCATGGCCCCTGACTGCCAACCCCCAGCCAGCCCCAAACTCCAACTATTGCTTAGTTCCCAATGAAGTAAAATAAAAGGGTATAAAGAATGACTGTGCTCTAGTTTATTATGTAGTTAAATAACTCTGTTATAGACTGGTGATAATAATTCAAGAAGGAATCCAGAAAAAAGAAAAAGGTCCTGAGCTGTCTGAGGGTAGTTGAACAAGTATCAAAATCAGCATGCTGAAAAACAAGGCATCGGGATGGATGTGCACCCTGAGATTCAGAGACTCAGCCCCGCTTCCCATAGAGTGAGGCGGCCTCCAGGAGGATGAAAGCAGAGACTCCCAAGGACTCTCCACCAGTTCCCCTCACCGAAACAATTTATGCCAAAACCACAATATTTGGTTTGTTTAAACCTAAACCGTCCTGGCATTATTGAAAAACATGACTCTCTACCCAAAATATACAGAAGGGATCCCCTGCCATCCCATCCCCTACCCCATCTGCCACTGTAATTCCTCTTCTTGGGGAATGTCACCTTTGACCTTCTCCCCAGTCCTTTCTCAGTGCCCACACTTGGGGTACAGAGGCCCCAGGAGCACCAACTAGAATTCCCCCAGCTGCCCAGTGCAATTTCAAAACTTAGCCTTCTCTCCTCCTGTCCCCACCTGAGGAAATTTCAACACTGAGGTGACACTTCCACTGAAGACACAGTCTTATTCCTGATGTCTTTACCTCTGAGGACCTTTGCTTCACCCCACTTTGGCCATCGATTCTCATTGTCACCCTTGCTCAGACTGGTTTTTTAATTTCTGATCCCACGTGGATCTTCAGTTTCACCTGTCTGTACTTTTGCTTGTTTGTAGTTATCTCCTCTCCAGGGATTATTTGAAACTTTCAATATTCTTCTCTGGTCCCTGTCACCTCAATCTCTTATTCTCTTGACTCCTAGTAGATGATCACACCCACTCCTTTGATGGTGACATTGAGGCCATTCATCATGAACCTTATCTCTCTCTCTCTCTCTCTTTCACACACACACACACACACACACACACACACACACTTAAACTTATTTACCTTTTTACCTATTTTTATTCTTTCACCTTGTCCTACAGGGTGAGGTTTTCTGAGCAAATTATAGCTAACAGTCTTAATTTTTCCTTCTTTGTTTCCAATTCAAACTTCTTAAAAGAATAATTTCCTCATCTCCCATTTACTTTTTTCCCATGTACCTCCTAATGCCATTATAACCTGGCTTTCATCTGCACCAATTTATCAAAATTGCTTTCATTAAAGTTGTCATTGACCTCTTGATTTTCTCTGCCCAAAAAATAATAAAAAATTCAGTCATTCTTCTATTGGAAACTTGTGTTGCATTTATATATTATTAGTTATTTCTTCCTTCTTAAAACTCTCTACTTCCTTTGCTTTCATTACAACACTCTTTCCTGGTTCTCCTCCTGCTTTTGAGACCACTGATTCTCACTCTCTACTTTAGGTTCCTCTTTCCCCTTCTAATTCTCAAAAGTTATTTTTCAGGGTCCTATTTGTGGCCCTTTATTTTCTTACTCTCCATGTTCACCATTGGGAACTCTTCTACGCTTAAACTTTGAAGCACCATCACTGTAGAGATAACTCCCAAATATATAAATGTATCTAGTCCTACCTCTCCTCCAAAATTTCCCTCTAGCAATCCAGTGTCTCTAGCTGGTTTTCCACAGACATCTTGTCAATATGTCAATGTGGTGGATGGTTCTACCTGAGCTCAAAAGAAATTCAGACATAGTGAATTCCAATGCATCTGAAATAGGGGGCCAGCTGGTGAATCTATGGACATCTTTTTCCATAACAAGATTTGCAAGAAGGGTTGAGCTTTGGTTAAATACAGAGGACATGTATGCCAGTGTCCATGGAAAGATAAAAGAAAAAAATCAAGGACAGGGAAAGAACACATTGGCATTTTGTCCCCTACCTAATTTTACAAATTGGATTTTGAGCTTCTTAGGAAGAAACAAAAAGAACTTTTCATAAAAAAAATTGTGAATTCCAAGACACACAAACAATTCTGCTTTAAAGCTTAATAATAAAATGTAGCACCAATTGAGGATAAAGGCTACCCTCTCCATTTCTGGCAAGAATTAAGGAATGTCAGCACCATTCTGGCACTTCAGAGCTTTACAGCCTTGGCTTGCATCAGAAGCCAACTCCCTGAGAAGGCCCGCTTCTCTCCAGAGAAATAGTGAGGGCAGAATATCATCTGGAAATGCTGAGTATCAGTAGGCAAGGTAAATACCATTGCCACTGTTCAATGGCAAACAGCAAAAGAACCACAGAAATTGGTGGACATACTTTTTAAGGCACACCCTTTAAAAGACTCCCAGAAATACTAGAGAAAGGGAGCATTGTATGAGGATAAGATTTTATAGTTATGCCTTGAGCTAATGTAATTGGATTATTAATAGTAATATGGTCTCACTCATGCCCACAGAGTTATGTGGACAGGAGTTCAATTTATCAACACTAAACTCACAATCTTCCCTACCCCTGCTTCTCCTCCTGGGTCCCTCTCTGAACTTGTGCTACTCCTATCATCCTCCCCATGAAACGAGTAGAAAAACAAGGATTCCTCCCCAATTCCTCCTTCTTCACTCCACTCTCTCAGTGTAATCATCAGCCACCTGCTAATGATCGCAGGAAGAAGCAACATAGTGGTGATTATTATTTCCCATCCGAAGCCACACAAGAGATCAGATGTCATCATCACCAAGACATCCTCGGATGGGAATATATTTGTTTCTTGAAATTCAGATACAGAGAACCTGACGAGACCCATTACACCCAAAATATGAAGTCACCTTTGCTAATTTATGTGGGAATTAATGCTACTAGGACTAAAATGAAATTTTTCTCTAGAAATGTTTATGTTTTACAAGAACTTAAGGTTGAAATAAAAGAAGTAATTGGAGGTTGAAAGGACTTGAAGTCTGCTATCATAATATGTTCTTTGGCCCCCAAAGATATCCATGTCCTAATCTCTGGAATGTGGGAATATGTTACCTAACAAACAAACAAACAAAAAACTTTGCAGATGTGACTAAGAGTGCACACACCGTGAGATAAGGAGATTATTCTGAATGACCTGAGTGGACCCAATCTAATTACACGAATTCTTGAAAGCAAAGAAGTTTTCCCGCCCGCGGTCAGAGACAGAGATGTGGTGATGGACACAGGACCTGAGAGCCGCTACAGTGAAGCTGTGAAGGAGGAAGGGCCATGAGCCAAGGAATGTGGGTGACCTCTAGAGACAGGAAAAAGCAAAGAAACAGATTGTCCTCTAGAACTTCCAGAAAGATACACAGCCTTGCTAACACCTGGATCTTACCCAGTGAGATTGATGTTAAACTTATGACCTACAGAACTGTAAGGTAAATTCATGTTAACTTAAGCCACTATGCTTGTGGTAACTTGTTACAGCAAGAATAGAAAAGTAATACATCTCTTTTCACTGCCAATATAATATCTTTGGAAAATAAAAAAGAATAAAGAGAGTGAACATTGGCTTCAAAAGATGGCAACAAAGGAAATGATTTGCTTTAAAAGACTCTGCTCTGTGATGCCAGAATTATGGGCTCAAGAGGAAGAAATGGGTGCATCCTACCCCTCCAGTTCTTGGCAGGATTTTACCTACCATATCAAGAGAGCCATACAACAAAACTTATTGGTGGAGGGGAGCAAGGTGAGAATAGTCACATGACTCACTAGGTCAAAGTACTTAGAAGAACAAAATATGGGGCAGAGAAAAGGAAAGTGTAGTGAAAGAGGCACCCAATGGAGCTTGAGAGAAAGTGCTCAAACCAAAGGTCAAGGCAGTGAGTGAAGTCTCACTCTTCCACTCAATGGTCATGTGACACTGGCAAGGTACCTACCATCACTACACCTGTTTCCTCAACTGTAAAATGGGAACAATGAAAGCACCTACCTCATATAATTATTGGGAGGAAAAAGTGAACAACATTTGTAAAGTGTCACACATAGGCATTCAATAAACCGTATTGTGAATGACAATACCTATGGCTCCAGATGTCTACACAGCCAGCAACAAAGTTCACAAACATAATATAGGGCAGCAACTATCATCTTCCAGACTTGGTGGGGAGCTGACCATGGACCATGTGTAAGGAAGTGGCACACCTTGTGTAAAAGAAGCAAGTCAAATGAAATGGAGGCATTATCACAGTGCAAAAAGAAAGCAAACACAGTTACATCCAAGACCTGAAGTAAACCCATGATGGGAACTTTTTAGTTAAAATAAAATAGAAGTGAAACTCTAACAGGCACAAACTACAGCTGGCCTGGTCAGACAAAGAGACGTGTGATATCTCCCAATAGCAGGTTCCAAAATTGACACAGAAGAAGGCTATAGGGATGACCCAGAACTTTAAGTGCGACTATCCTGGCCAGAAGGCTGGTTCTGATAATAACAATGGCAGCACTTCTGAAAGATATTTTTCTTGACTCTCAAAAAGTTCAGGAAATGACAAAAATATATGATAGTTTGCTTTTAATTCTCACTTGTCCAAATAAAAAAGAAAGGAGATACACAGCATCAAAAATAACCAGATTCTATAATGGAACTCTCTGGGGAGGTAAAATTTTAAGAGAATACATGTAGATTTTGGAAGAAGGAACAGCATAAAACTATAAAAAATTAAATAGGGTAAAAAAAAAAAGGTAAAGCCCAGAACCAACATAAACATAAAAAAATGCAAAGAATGATGTATTTTAAACTTTATATTTTTCAGAGTATTAAGCAAAATAGAATGAATATAATGATACAGAAGGGGAAATAAAGCTGAACTCTCAGAAGTCTGTCTTGCTGCCAAGATGAATAATCATTAAAGTGGAAATTCATTCAATAATTCATTTTCCTGGCATGATTTATTTGCCCTTAATATTAATAGTGATCACAATTAATTCAGTCACAACTGTATGACAGATATAAATCTTATGACAGCATTATGAGGCTAGCATAATTATTTCATTTTACAGATAAGAAACTAAGGCTT
>JAQIFY010001290.1:0-14297 GCA_028533085.1 Varecia variegata | reverse complement strand
AAAAATAAAAACAAGATGTGTCAAAATGAAATGTGATGGATATTAACTGTCAAACCTAGTACTTAAGGAAATCAGACATTTCATACTTCATTACCTAATATTTTTGACTCTTGTCTCACATGGTAAGAAGTATTATAACATTTGCATTATGTGAAAGTGTGATGCAATAAAGGGTCAAGTTCCTGGTACTTGTTGATGCCTCAGCCTTCCTCAATTCTGTACGATTGCAATCTCAAGTAATTTTTGAGCTCTGTTCAATGATCAGTTTTGGGGATATGTTCCACTAAGAATCACAAAATGTAAGAATAAAAATAGACTTTAGAAGTCACTTTCACCAACACTGTGTTTTATAAGGAAGGTAGCTGAGAGTCAGAGCAGTTGAATGATTTATGCAATGTGACATAGCTGGTTGGTTGCAGAGCTGAGAATATACTATATCATAAATGATTTTGACCTTATGATTATCTTGATACATAGAGTTGGATTATAAATAATTGTTCTACAATCACTTGTGTTTAATTTTTATCTGGTAGAAATTTGTCGTTTATTGCAACATCAATGAAAATTGTGTGAATATACAGAGTCAAAAGAGGAATAAATCTAATGAATTTTTTTTATTATGAAGTACAATTGAATGTTATATTAAAGAAAGATTACTGTTGTTAGCTAATTTTGCAACTATATAGGCCAAAGAAATCTATAACGACAGAACTTTGAAGCATGAGTGATGTGGAAGAGTTATGGATATTAATTCAGTCTTTCATGTGGTGTTCAGTGAAATATTAAGCTTTAGAGTCTGTGTGGGAGTGTATCTAAATATACTTGCTATTTTGCATTTTTATTCTGCAATTTCTCAGACACATTCATGGCAGAGAGGGAAAAAAAAAAAAAAAAAAAACCCTGTCTGCCACAAAGACATGATTCTCAGTAGGATGCTGTGAGGTCACTTCTTACAGCCAAACCACAGCCTAGCCAGAAACAAAAACTCTGCTTGCCCTTCTTCTGATTTGGTCTTCCCAGCTCTCCTTTCTTCCTCTGACATGATCTGGGTAGCTCCAAAAGTATATTTTTCCAGAGATGCCAACTGCCATGAAACATTCTTGCACAGACCGTAACTGATTCCTTTGACTTAAAATTATGAATGATTGATCCATTCTCTGACAGCTCTGTCAACCATCTGGGGTGCCGGGAGGGTGATGAAGATCAATATTTGAAAGCTCTAGATTGGAAATTGGAAATCCTTGAGCCAAGAATTCAAACTTGACCCAAAACTATGTTTTGTTTGGCAGGCAGACTGTTTTAAGATTTTAATTTTTCAAATGTTTTTAGGCAGATCTATGTGTTCTTTAGTTTGTCATGACTCCTTGTTTTTCACAACACAGCTTCACACATTGATTTTATTTGCCTGATACTGAATCCCTGTGTACCTACTGCTGTACATTATTGAATTATAGAGTTATAAATATCGGAAGAACTCAAGGTCATCCAGACTAAGCCCTTGGTTTTTCAGATAAAAAAATGGGTTCAGAGAGGTGAAGTGATTTATACAAGATGAGAGACAAGTAAGAGAAAAAAGGAAGCTAACATTTGTAGTGAACCTGAAAAGTTCCAGGTAGAGGAGGTACCACTTAGCTCCTGTTGTCACATTTAATTCTGATATTTATAGATGAAAAAATGATGCTTCTGTTAAATCAGACAGTTAAGGGGGAAAAATAATCAGACTTGAGAGTCATATACTGGTTAGCTTGACCCAGAGCACATGGTCTTCCAAACAATAACACTCTTCTGATTTTTCTCTTGGTGAACTTTCAATTAATCATGTTACCAATCAATTATGGGAATGATTTTGAGTAAATAATTACACTTGCAGTTTTAAAAACGCACTCATGTGGTAAATTTGCTACATGTTTGCTTAACTACATTTTTGCTTAAAATGTAGGAACATTCCAGAAGGAATCCCAAACTGAAATATGTTTGATTCCTCAATAGTTTTCCTGTCTCCTAGTATGTCATCTAAAAGTTTGTAAAACATGAGGATAAAAGGACAGATAAGTCATTTTCTTCTGGATTAGATTTCTCTCTGCCATTTATTAGCTTCTGAATTTAGTAGAAGATTATAGGGTTCCACTCTTTGAGGGCCACATGAGCTGTTCCTCATTTCTGGTCTTCCTGACCATCTCAGAACATGAGGCTCCCCAGTGTATGTAGGGACCTGTTGACTCAAGATAAGTCTCCAGAATACCAAACTGGCTAACTCTCACCAGCAACAGTTTACACTCACACAAGCATTGTCAGCATTCATTTGGCACCGTGACAATTCCTGAAAATTTTTACCTAGGCCTCACACCATTAGATGATAGGGAACTGAACACACAAAGAGGAAAGCAAATTTAAAAGATCTCTCTCTTTTTACAGATATGTGTGCCAGGAGCTTGTCAGGCTGAATGCAGAACTAATGACTTATTAAACTTAAGACAAAAATGAAAGTCCACAGACCAGTCACCTTCCGAGTGGGTATTAGACTTGAAATTTCCCTGGAAGATAGGTCTAGAAGGTTCATCAGAATCACTTATGAATCATATTTATTATTTAATACAATAGAGAAAAGACTTATTATCTATTGGGTCTTGGAATATATCCAGTCAAAAGTGATGATAGTTGGACTTGACTTATGAGAGGAGCTATTAATGGGAAATGAACGGATCAGTGGAAACACTCATGTGAGGTGGATTATGAGAGTCTCAGGAGAAAAATCAACCTGGATCACAGTACCCAAATATACAAAAGGAAATTTTTTTTTTTAAGGGAAGGGACCCTTCTTTTAAAAAGGAAGGGAAGGAAGCTTGTTGGCTTAAATATAAATTTAAAACACATGTCTGCAGCTACCGAACATGAATAAGTCCATTTTTGAAATGATAGTCTCACATCATTTTTTTAGCAACAGAGATACAGAGATGAGAGATACTTGGTTCACACACATGCATAATTATTTTAACATGTCATAGATATTTTACTTCTTGTAGGAAATAATATACAAATATATAGGTAGAGAGATTGGATTAGATAAGTCTATTTACTTATCTATCTACTTATACATTTAAAAATTATGCATAAATAAAATTTTGATTTTAATGCAAAGGGTTCTGGGCTACTTATTTTTGTAATATAAATGACCATGTGTGAGTACACACACATACACCCCTAACTAATCTGAACTGCTTTGTAAATTATAACTTTTAATGAGAGACAAGGCATCAGTCTCGTGAGTAGGTAAATATGGTTATTGAGTAGTGTCACTCTGGCATACCTTTTTCCTATCCCACACCTTTTTCCTATCCTGGGATTTATCTGATCTCTCCTTGTAATCATAAACTTCTGGTTAATGTTGGTGTTTTTCCCTTGGAACCTGTGTCAGGCTTAGTGGAAAACTGCTACTTGCCTGTATTCTGTAGAGTAAGAAGTAAGGAAGAAACTAAGAGGTGGGCTTGAGGAAAAGTCAAACCAATACCTAGGTAGACTGTCTAGGTGATTTCTACTTATGATGAAATTAGCAGAAAAAAATAATCTGGCTGATATCCAATAGATTAGAAAACTGTGAGCTGGTTAAATGTGGTTATTACAAGTGAGAGGTAGAAGAGAGAGCCTAGAGAAATGTTTGAATACACAAAGAATTAGCTATGTAGCTTTTTGAGAAAATATCTCCTTCCTCAGAGTAGCATGGAGGGAGCTATTCAAGACACTGGCCAAGTATGATAATTTATTCACAGCAGGGCAGGTCATTAGAAAGGTGAAGCATGCCACTAGATCAAGGATGGCAAACAGGTTTCATCTTGGCTGTCAAGTCTAGTTGATTTTGTAGTGGCTGTCTCGGAAGACATAAACAAAAGGACTCTTAAGACCTTATTTAAACCCAACAGTTCAGTGTCTTGTGATTGATTAGTGATGCCTGTGTGGCACAGAAATGTAAGTTACTGACACAAATCATGTAATGTTTCTTTCATTCCTGTATTAAATACCCCTGCATAATTGGATATTTATAAGGGTCTACATCTGACTAATGGAAGTTTAGCTCATCATGAAGTGCCTTGATCAGCGGTTAACCCAACTTCAGAATCTTTACAACCTGGGCAATTGGTTAGTCCAAACAGTTCAAGATGATTCAGTGAGGTTTCCTAATACGTTCTAGAACAGAATTTGGAAATATATGTTTGCAGTACTCAAGAGCACCAGGTGGCTGACAGCTAACATTTTTTGTTAGTCTGTCCACACAAACCAAGTTTGAAAACGTGTTACTGGAATTCAGGATCTGAATTCAGAATAAAACAAGGAATACTAGCATGAGGTAGGGTCCTATTCTTTGGAAAGAATATATCAGTTATAAGAATATGAATATGCTACGGGTACCAGTCCTATGAACTACTAGGCTTTGGCACTTGGGCATTGATAGTGCTTTATCAGAATTTCAAAAAGGCATGTGAGTGTGATTTGTCAATTTAAGACACTACAAGTACAGCATAGGTCTGCAATGGGGCATCACAATAGGGTCAGCCTAATAGGGAGTAGAAAAAAAAAAAAAAAAACAATAAGCCTGCCTATATTGGAGATTAAGCATGGACTTTGAGGCTGCTTTAAATAGCAGTGTCCAAATCTGGACTGGCCTGATAATTAGAATATAGGAAAACTAATAAATAGGGAAATCAGGAGACCCAGCTGTGGGAATACTTGATAAATTCAGGACAGAGAAATAAAGGGAAAACTTGGCCCACTTGATGATTTTCTTATAAATAAATAAAATTATATGATTACAGTTTCAGTGTTTATCATAAATCAGGTTTTTCCTCTTATAATTCAAAATTTTCTGGGAAAAGTGTGAGGTTAAGTATTAGCAAAGATTTATACACTACTCTGAATGAGTCTATGAGATGCTTTTCTAAATACAGACTTTTTGTAAGGATACAAGAGAAGGAGGCTGGACAAAAAAGGTTGGAAGGAGGCTCCATGAAAACGGAAGTGGATCTCAGACCAATGATTTCTTGAACAAGGAACTCATTACTGGAAACAGAAAACAGAGAAAAGCCCTCAAGATTATTTAACAGAAATGGTGGTTGATGTAAATTATTCCTGGCATGATTCTTAATGGACCTTATTGGGTATCCCAGAAGCTTGCACAGTGTATAAAATTGCCATATAGTTCTAGTTTTCTAACACTTTCCTGTTTTTAGTAATAAAGTTCCCTGTTTCAGGAGTGCCCTCATTCCTAGGCAAACTGGGATGGTTAGTCACTTTCAAACAGAAAGGTCAAATGTAGCCTTTTTCTGTGGAGGGGAAAAATGTTTCATTATCTAAAACTAATTTTTGCATGAAAAGGATTTTAGCAAGTTACATGGTCATGTTTTCCCTAATCAGTGAAAGACCCGGGGAAAGAGTCTCTCTGTTACTGTGTACATGCATGTACATACATGTGTACACATACATGTGTACATGCATGCACATATGTATGATTTTGTTCGTGTGTAGGGAGAATTGTTTCCATTTATCATGCTCCTTTTTCTAGGCAAGCTAAATAGGTAACATCTTTTTCTTGGTTAACAGGAAGTAAAGTTAATATTTGCAAAGTCATTTCTCTCCCTTCCTCAAGGAGTTTTATGATTTAAATTTGATTATATTCTAATCTATGTATTAAGGCTATTGTGTAAAGGCTATTTTACTTGAGGGGCAGGAATCATTACTCTTCATTATGCTCATAGTTTTGTAAATCTTGAACTGGAATTTTGAGTTGGATTATAATCATATTCTGCCATTTTGTTAAAATTTTTTCTCAATGTAAAAGAAGAGTCACATTGGCTATCTTGTATTTGACTTTTCTCTTTTTTATTTATTTTTTATTGACAAGTAAAAATTATATATAGTTACATTGTATAACATGATATTTTGAAATATATATACTCATTGTGGAATGGCTAAATCAAACTATTTAACATAGCTTATCATTTGTCCATGCTTATCATTTGTCCATGATAAGGTTACTTAACAGCAATTTTCAAGAGTACAAAATCAACTCTTTTAGCAATTTTCAAGAGTACTATATGTTGTTATTAACTATAGTCACAGTGTTGTACAATAGATCTCTCAAACTTATTCTTCCCGGCTAACTGAAATTTTGTGTTTTTTGCACAAACATCTGTCCCCAATACCTAACCTCTGCTAATCACCGTTTTCCTCTCTTTTCCTATGAGTTTAACTTTTTTATACTTCACATATAAGTGAGATCATGCAGTAGTTGTCTTTCTGTGCCTGGCTTATTTCACTTAGCCTAATGTCCTCCAGGTTCATCCATGTTGCTGCAAATGACAGGATTTACTTCTTTTTTTAGGTTGAATAGTATTCCCTTGTGGATCTATGCAACATTTTCTGTATCCTGTTATCCATTGATGGACACTGAAGTTGATTCTTTATCTTGACTATTGTGAATAAATAGTGTTGCAATGAATACAGGAGTGCAGACCTTTTTGTATTTGTTAATCTTCTTTCCCCTATTTTGGCTTTGTAATTTCATCAGAAATTGAAATAATCAATCAAAAATCCTTAGCAGGGAAAATCTGCTAAATCACATAAACCAAAATATTATGTGATGAGGAAAATAAGTAATACTGCTTGGAACTGGAGTACACAAGGAGTGAAAACAAAGTCACTGTACATCTTTAGGAAAAGACACAATAACCATTTTATTTTTCAAAATGGTTGAATTGAATAAGAAGTGAAGATCTCTATTATTTGGCATTTTGAGTTTAACTGGTGGCAATAAAGTTATATACTTCTTGTAAGACACCAAAAAATTAGGGATTATGCACAGTAAATGAAAATACATCAAGAATCTGGAGAATAATATGTAGATATCATTAACGTATGTGGAAATGCCCCAAGTGTCTTCAATTATCAACTCTTGACCTTTTGGAAATTATTTTAGTTGTGGCTGGTTAGGATATTCAAGTGAGCAGAAAGAGTTATGTTTGTGTGTGTTTGTAGATTTCTTTTCTTTTTTTCCTCAATAGTATTAGGGACATATAACAATGAACAAGATAGAAAATATGTATTTTGTTGTGAACATCATGCATTGAGTTGATTAACATAAGTATTTTAACCCAAAAGCACACAAGTTCAAATCTTTTGTTGAATACATGGGTAAAAAATGACTATAAATTTATATAGAGAAGAACCCTAAGGTTCACTATAAATACCTCAAAGACCAAAAAGTTGTGTGCAACGTGAAAGGTAAGATAAAAGGTCAAGAGAAAGGATGGCATGTCTATCTGTCTTATTTCTCTATTTTTATCAGAGAAACAGCATGTTTATTTTTTAATTAATAATATTCTATTTGGCACAAGATTATGTGTTTAAAAAAGAGAAAATGAAGTTAGAGATTTCTGGTGTAGAATAATGGGCTTTGGAACACACAATATGAGTTATAATGTCAATTTCACTTCCATGCATTACAGCAAATTTCTCTAAATTTTCATGAAATATAAATGAAGCTAATAATCCATATCTTATGATGTTAGAAAACTCTTAACTACTTTCAAAATTTACTGAAAACAGCTCAAACTCTTCTTCTTACAGTTCACCTACACCACTTTACCTACTTCCAATTTTCCCTTGTCGCTGTTAGCCAGACTAGATAACCCACCCTTATCAACATATCCCAAAACTCCCTGCCTATGAAACTTTACTCAAGTGCATGTCCTTAGCCTACTAGCATTTTGTCTTCCCGCTTTCAGGCACATCTTTCAAAATCCTACATATCTTTTAAGATTGAAATAAAATATTGTCCTTTCTCTGAAACTTCCCTGATGAGCTCACATGTGAAATTTTACTCCTCTAACTACCCTGCAGCACTTTGTAGTTCTCTTGAAGCATATTTTTCTCTTTGTTTTGGGTTATTAGTATTTGTACAGCTTACTTACCTCACCTACAAAACTGCAAGCTACTGAAAGAGTGAAGATAAGGACGTTAAGTAAGGACTAATTTGCACAGAAATGTTTTTTAATCTGTCTGCTCTTTGAAATTGTCAAGAACTGTTTGAGACTTGACCTTACTTGCGTAGGAACAACTTAGCTGTGGCAGTTTAGTGGATACTGGCAAAAGCCATGGGGTATTAATACTGGGTCCATAGATAAGGGACCATTTACTACTCTAACTAATAGCAGTAGCTAGACTATCATAATTTTCTCATACAAGATTCCCAATTCCCAATTTCCATAGGGCACTGTGAAGAGAGACAGGTGACAGATACACCTACAGTGGGTTGCAAACAAGAAGAACCCTGAGCTTAGGGAACCTCATTTTTTTTTTATTGGACAGTAGCTATGTCTGCCCTTCACTCCTAAGGGAGTCACTGTCTCTATCTTCCAAGGCTTATCACTATACACATAACTTGGAACAAAGATGCTCAATGCCTCTGCTCACAAGACATGCTGAAATATGAGAAACTGAAAGAGAATTGTCACACAAAAGAAATATTCATCCTGTCAACAAGCATCTTCTAAGAACTTAGTTCTCTGCACTGTCCTAGGCACTGGGAAATGGTTACGATGCAAACAGTAGGCCTTTGTTCTGAGGATCTAACTGGAAAAATATGAAATGGATGAGAGTTTTGGGTTATCACATTAGCAGTCCAGTGCATCCTTCCTAATGTGAAAATGTTTTTTTTTTCCTGCTTAATTTTATCCTCTGTGTTATATTTTCCTCTGTATTGATAACAGCCCTCTAACCTTAACTCATCCAGTTCCATACATGTTATAATATAATATTATATTTACCCTCTGTTATTAAGAACACATCATTAGAAAGTGTCATGCAGCTTAATGTACAGGAATCATCTTTAGCAAGTAATTAATACAGACTTTTTATACATTTCACTTTAAGTGTATAGATTATGACCTTGGATATGTGATAAATATTTGTTGAATACACTTCAACTTATATATGAAAAAAAAATCCTTGTTATTGAATGAACTAATTAGTGACAAAAATCTAGGGAACCAACACTCTTTCCACATTTTAGTAGAGAGCTGCACCTGCTTACCGCTACCATGACTACTACTGCTGCTACTGCTAACAATGATAATAATTTTTAAATTAAAACTTAAAAAGAAATAACTTGTGAAATATTGGTAATTATTGTGCATATCATCACATAAGAATTCATTTTTACTCTACATTATGAACATATAACTCCATGTGAGAAACAAAGCATACCAATACGTGTTATCAGCAGAAACATTGAAAGTATGTTATTTTCCCATTGCTCTCTTCCCCTAGTTATGGTGAGACATGCAGCTTAACCCTAACTATTTCTGAGATTCCACTTCATTTAATGGATTGTGTTAGTATGCGGATTGAAAGGGAGTGTGACTGCATTTCAAGAAAACAATGATGCTTTTCCAACAGAAGTGCAACATTGTCAGAGTTTCAAAAGGTAAAAAGCAGTTACTTTTTTCAGCCTCTACATAGGCTGTTCTCTGCTTTTAAAAAGTTTTGCAGGAAGTGAATTAACGTAATAGTTTTTACAGTCTGTATAGTATAAAATAGACTCAGATTAAGCTAGCAGACTTGTTATTTGACAGTTTATAAAATATTTTAGTATCTTTTTGGCAGTAGCAGTTTGAATGTTGGCAAATCTACACATCGCTTGCAGTTTCAAAACCTTGTAATGAGTATTTTCCACTGTAATAGCAGAGAGCTGAAATTTGGATAAACCACTTAGACTTGTGAACTCTGACATGCATGGTAACAATGTCTTTGTAAAAGAATTTTGTCAAGTATTGGAGCTCCTACTAATAGCACATCCATCTTTCTGCACACCATAAATCTTAAGAAAATTTCTATTACTCTGCAATTTGTCTGGCTTATGCTATTTATTAGCCATTTTATTCTGCTGCTTTAAGAAGTAATGTGATGTTCATTTTATTGCTGGTTCAATAAATTGTTAATTATAATGCAGTGATTGCAGCTGACGTGATTTAAAAGCCACATTAGCACTATAGCATTAAGTTTTAACTATTTTACCCTTCAATTCCCTGTTTATACAATAGTAAAAGGAAAATAGCCTTAGACTAATTTAAAAAATGAAGGTACTTATATCTATTGATCACATGACACATTAGAAACTTTTTTTTAATAAAGGTTACACTTTTATCTTGAAAAAGAGAAAACATGGGTGAACCGATGTACTGAAACACGTAAGAGAAAAGCGTGTGATTCTAACAGGTAGAATGATAATGAAGTTAGCTATGTCTATATGTTAATATTATAGTCCTTGTATGAACTATTAAATAGGAAGGAATATAAGTCATGCCAATTTTGTAAATATTCTAGAAGCAATTTTCCTTCTAGAATTAAAGAAAAGTTACTAGAAACTATAATAGAAGTGACTTTTGAAGAATATTTTTTTATTTTATACCCTAAATGTCAAAAATGGAGCAACACGAACACTCACCCTGTATTTCTTTCCAGGCCAAATTAACCTAGAACATTCTCACTTACCCCAAATATGTGAATACCAGGGTCACAGTGTATATCCTTAGAGATCTATTAAATCACACTCTTCTGAACACAGAAATTGTAGCATTCCCAATGCCGTACACATTAGCAGTTAATTATGTGCTGCTCAATATAATTTCAGTGTGTGCATTCTATCTTCTCATATAAAGTCTGGATTTTGCTCACTGACTTCAGCTCATCGAAATCAAGGATTTTGCACCAAGCTTGTTTGCTCCCTGCTCCCTCATAATCCTTCAAAATTCCAGGCATAATATAAACTCTTTGAATAAATGTTGACTGTTCCAGCACCTTCCTCCAATGCTGAATCTGTACACTTTGACTGTTGGATAAGCTATGATGTACCATATCTGTTACATTAATGAGTGAGTGGCTGGTGAGCATGTCCATTAATGTCAGTAAAATACACTTGACTTTCTTTAAATTTTAAGACTCAATTTGCAAAACAGATAAATAAATAAGGAGTTGATGATTTGGGTCTCTTTGTGCCCGCTTCTCTTGCCCTGAGACACTATTTGAATCTGGGCAAAACAATTGATTGATCTATGACTTGGTTTTAACATTTGTGATACTTTATTCAATAGACATATGTTGGGAAACTTCCATGTACCAAGCATTTTTCTATGTGGCAGGAATAAATGGTAGATATCCTTGTAAAGTTTACATTCTAGTGGGGGATAAGCAAAATCCCTTTGATTTTTTTCCCTCCTGCAATAAACCATTGATCAAACAATTTATAAATCATTATTTTGTGCTTTCTGTAGGGTCTTATTAAAAGTTATAATACAACAGATGCAATCTATATGTTCTTGCTTAAATGGAAAATTGAATAACTATTTTATAGTATCATAGAATATTAGACAAAGAAAAACACATTTAAGGCCATTTAATTGGTAATTCTACTATATCAGAAAAATTTTATATTTCAAATTCTACTTCCAAAATTCTGATCCAATAGCTTGAACAGGGCCCTGGAATCTGTATTTTCCTCACCTACCTAGGTAAAAACCATTGCTCTACCTCACCTCTTCCATTTTATTTCGCAGAAAAAACAAGTCCGTGTTGTATAAATTCCTTATATATTCTGGATATTAGTCCCTTGTCAAATGAATAGTTTGCAAATATTTTTTCTCCCATTCTACAGATTGTCTCTTCACTCTGTTGATTGTTTTCTTTACTGTGGAAGTTTTATGGTTTCATATAGTCCCCTTTGTCTACTTTTGTTTTTTTGACCATGCTTTTGAGGTCTTAGCCATAAAATCTTTTACTAGACAATTGTTCTATAGCATTTCCCCTATGTTTTCTTTTTTTTTTAATTTCAGAATATTAGGAGGGTACAAATGTTTTGATTACATGATTTGCTTTTGTGCAGTTTGAGTCAAAGTTATAAGTGTGCCCATCACCAAGATAGCAAGCACTGTACCTGTTAGGTGTGAATTGACCCATCCCTCCCCCCACCTGCTTGGTTTCCATTGAATTTTACTGTCATATGTTCCTCTATGTTTTCTTCTAATAGTTTTGTAGTTTTTGGTCTTATGTTTACATCTTTAATCCATTTTGAGTTGATAAATATTCAAGGTGATAGATATTTGAAATACCCTAATTTGATCATTACACATTATATGTATGTGTCAAAATATTAAATATACCCCATAAACATGTACAATTCTTATGTATCAATAATTTTTTAGAAACAACAATAGGTCCAGATTTTTTTTAGTTCCGCATGTGTCAAGTCTTTCCCGACCTATGGGCCTGGACTTTTGCTGTTCTCTCTGTCTGGAATGCTCCTTCTTTCGCTTGAACTATGGCTGGGTCTTTCTCTCTCAGATCTCAGCTCATATATCACCTCCTCAGAATGGCTTCCATCAAACTTCTTCCTTCCATTCACTATCTTTTAAAAAAATCACCCAAATCTGTAATCACCTTGTTAAATCATTTGTGTTTCCCCTGGTTATATTTCCACAAATTACAGGTCTATAAAGCAGGGTCTTTGTCTCTGTTTTTTATGATTACATCCCTCATGCCTAGCACACTGCCCGAGCATAACAGGTGACTGTTTTGTTGGATGAATGAATGAGTGAATGAATGAATGAGTGCTTTGCTCAAGATCAGTGATCATAGGATTGCTCTCCTCACTAACAGGTCATGATGCCTTCCTTTTGCAATTTACAATAGTTTTTCACAAATGGATATTTTAAAAGTTGTTTGCTCCAAAGCATTCATTTTTTGGTTGAGAAAATTGTGCCCCAGGCTATAGTTTAAATGTCTCGCCTAAGGACATATACAATTAGTGGCTTAATTAGGAACATAAAGTCAAGTCTTCCATCTGTTGATCCAGCGGTCTCTTTACTATGTAACTTAGCCTGTATTTTAAATAAATATATTGTTTTGATTGACTTATTCATGTTATTTCCTTCAATCTTTCTTTACCTTTGAATATAAGGAAACTGCTTTTGTCCACAGAGAGGAAATGTCGTGTAACACTCTCTGTTTAAGTATTTCTTTTATATACATGACTCTTGAAGGAAAAAATGTCCTTTGTCAAATATTTTTTAACTGCACATGAGGAAAGCAATGAGTGTTCATTTCTATCTCTCTCTTTAAAAGAAGAAACTTCCATGCTTCTCTGGATTAACAAAATGAAGGTGTGTTTCTTTCTCAACAGTATATTATTCTTTACAAAGAGGCAGTCTGTCTGAAAATTCTGGAAATTCTATATTATACCAATGTAGGTTGAATCCTAAAATTTCTTTTCAAATAACCCATTTTAAGACGTCAAGCCACCGATCTGACAATTTGAATCTTTAGACTGATTTAGGAAGCCTTCCTTTTTAAACAGTCTTTTAGTTATATATTTAATATAAAATCAAGCTTTGTTTGTGTTTTTCTATCTCTACTCAGGCCTTTCTGTCTATAACATGAGAATTGGTCAAGTTATATTTCCAATTTATTGCCTATATAGGACTAGAAAAAGGAGACAAGAAGAGCATGTGGAAGAAAATAACTTCTTTTCCTTCATCCCTGCTCACAACACAAAGCTGGGTTTTAGAATTGGTTTATGTTTTTCCATCTGTTTATCTCCTCTGCTATTTTCTTCATGAGTATTTCATAGTTCTCTCTGTAGAGGTCTTTCACCTCCTTAGATATATATTTCTAAGTATTTTATTTTCCTTGTTGCTATTGTGAAAGGTATTGAGTTTTTTATTTGATTCTCAGCTTGACTGTTCTTGGCATATATGAATGCACAGCCAAAGAAACAATCATTAGTGCAAATAGACAGCCTGCAGAAGGGGAGAAAATATTTGCATGCTATACATCCAATAAAGGGCTGATAACTAGAATCTATATAGAATTCAGGCAAATCAGCAGGGAAAAAATCAACCCCATTAAAAAACGGGCAAAAGACATGAACAGAAACTTTTCAAAAGAAGACAGACTAATGGCCAACAAACATGAAAAAATGCTTAACATCTCTAATCATCAGGGAAATGCAAATCAAAACCACAATGAGATATCACTTAACTCCAGTGAGAATGGTCTTTGTCAAAAAGTCCCAAAACAATAACTGTTGGTGTGGATGTGGAGAGACAGAAACACTCATACACTGCTGGTGGAACTGCAAACGAGTACAACCTCTATGGAAAGTAGTATGGAGATACCTCAAAGAACTAAAAGTAGAACTACCATTTGATCCAGCAATCCCACTACTGGGTACTTTCCCAAAGGAAAAAAAAAAA
>JAQIFY010001288.1:0-14304 GCA_028533085.1 Varecia variegata | reverse complement strand
CCTGCATGACTTGCAGCCTGAAACCCAGCCCGGCCCAGCCTAGACCTGCCAGCCTGCAGACCCATGCACGTCAGAGTAATGTTTTTGTTGGTGCAAGACACTGAGATTTTGAGATTGGTTGTTACATAATATTATTGGGTTAATATTAACAGATGGACCCGATGAAAAGCGATTTAAACAATTTCACATTACAAGAAGCATGGAGGTCGGTAGCTTCAGGGTTCGTTTTGTGGATCCATGATGTTTTCAAAGACCTTCTTTTTCTTTTTTTTTTTTTTGAGCCAGAGTCTCACTCTGTTGCCCGGGCTAGAGTGAGTGCCGTGGCGTCAGCCTCGCTCACAGCAACCTCAAACTCCTGGGCTTAAGCGATCCTTCTGCCTCAGCCTCCCAAGTAGCTGGGACTACAGGCATGCGCCACCATGCCCGGCTAATTTTTTCTATATATATTTTAATTGGCCAGATAATTTCTTTCTATTATTAGTAGAGACGGGGTCTCGCTCTTGCTCAGGCTGGTCTCGAACTCCTGACCTCGAGCGATCCTCCCGCCTCGGCCTCCCAGAGTGCTAGGATTACAGGCGTGAGCCACCGCGCCCGGCCAAAAGACCTTCTTTTTCATTCTGCCACTTGGCCATCCCCAGTGTCTCAAGGGCCCCGATGGTTACAATAGTTCTGTGCATTATGGCTTCAAATGACAGCTTTTCAAGGAAAAAGGACAGAAATGGGTGATACGGACTGAATTACGTCTCTCTCCACCCCGAAATCCAGATGTTGAAGCCTCACCCTTACCTACCCACTCCAGGACCCTCGGCCTCTGACGGTGGTCTTGAAGGCCAGATGCAGTTGTGATTGGACACAGATGCTCAGAGCCAGCGCATTTTTCTTATGAATAATAATGAAACAAAACTGTCAAGGCAACATCAGGGAAGCATTGAGAGAGGGTGGGGGTGGGGAAAAATCAAGGCAGACAAATGCACATTTATTGGTCACCTTTCCATGGACAGGCGGCTGCACTTGAACTCACTGTGGGTTCTCTCTCTCTCTCTCTCTCTCTCACAAACACATACACACACACACACACACACACACACTCACACATGTGTACACCAGAAGGCTGAGTTCCAAATTTCGCCCACAATGTTGCATTTGTCTTTTCTTTTTTCTTTTTTTTTTTTTTTTGCCTTCTCTACCAACTTCCATTCGTACTGAGTCCAATCTTACAGAGATATTTTATGTTTTTTCCCAAAGCACTTGAATGACCGTGTAGCGTGACGTTTAGCTTTTGCATAATGTCGATTTGGAAGGCAGATAATACCGATGTCAGTGAATTTTCCCATGCGTTGCCCGGTTCACTTTTACTTCTCTCCCGCTTGTTTGGATTCTATTTCAGTCACAAGCGGATAAATGAGCTTGGTTGGCCATCTGTGTGTGTTTCCTGCCAAGCGCTTTTTCAGAAGTTCCGACTTCAGCTGCTGTGGTTTGGAATCTTCGCGTGGAAAGCCGGCAGCTGTCTGGGCAGCGAGACGCTTGTGCTTGTTCAGTGGGTCTGTAACTGCAGCAGGAATGAGAGGGGACACGGGCAGAGCTGAGGTTGCGACGTCACAGGCAGCAGTCACAGCTTGGATGACATTTGGGGTTCCTGACGCTTTTCATCCCAGTTTGATTCTCACCTCCCGGGCAATGAAACATGTCAAAGCTCAGGCACTAACTCATTCATCTCTTTCCCACCACGAGGAGGAAATAACGTTCACAATTTGCACAGTAAGAAAACACAGATGCTGAAAGGTTAGATCTTACACAGGCTGGCCTCCTCTGGAGAAGGAATTCAGTCTCTTTCCTTGTTCAGATGGTTCAGGGCGTATCTCCCAGCTTTTCTTTTCTATCTTCTTGAAAACAAGGAATCGGATGAAAACACACACACACACACACACACACACACACAAATTGTTTCGAACAAAACTGATCCACATACAAATCCAGTCTGAGATCTTGTTTGCAAGTGTACAAGAGTGCAATAGCACATCCAGGCTTAAAAAAAAACTCAAGCTTTTATCAGACAGAGCATCCCTCTTTTTTTTTTTTTTTTTTTTTTTTGAGACAGGGTCTTGCTTTGTTCCCCGGGCTAGAGTACAATGGCGTCATCATAGCTCACAGCAACCTCAAACTCCTGGGCTCAAGTGATCCTCCTGCCTCAGCCTCCCAAGTAGCTGGAACTACAGGCATGCGCCACCATGCCCGGCTAATTTTTCTCCTTTTTATAAAGACGGGGTCTCGCTATGTTCCTGAAGCTGGTCTCAAACTCCTGGACTCAAGATCCTCCTGCCTCAGCCTCCTGAGTAGCTGGGACTACAGGCACACGCCAACACACCAGGCTATAACTTTCTATTTTTTGTAGAGATGGGGTCTCACTTTTGCTCAGGCTGGTCTTGAACTCCTGGCCTCGAGCGATCTTCCCTCTTTGGCCTCCCAGAGTGCTAGGATGACAGGTGTGAGCCACCAGGCCCAGCCAAGAATCTCTCTTCTGAAGAGGTCCCACGGGATGGAAAATACAAGGTTCCCTGTTTTCTCCCCTGTGGAAAGAGGAAGAGTAAACTTCCTTCTATGTGACCATGAGGGGTGATACTCCCATAGCAGGTGTGTGTGGCAAGGCACCCCGTGTTCCTCCAGTGGTGACCCGTGAGCACTCAGGAGCATCCGCCTCTCTGGGGAGCAGAATGGATTTCCTCTAATCTGTGCTTCAGGCTTCTTGAATCTGATGCAGAACACACATGTGGCCTATTTGAAATTTAACTGGGTATTGTTGCAGCAAAGATCAAATGCTTTGCCCAGAGCTAATTAACCCTTAAGGATGGATAATCTCTGTTCTAGCTACTCTCCTGGCCATGATTTGACCCATGCACCTTCCAACAGTTTCTGTTCTAATGATGCAGCAAGAAAGTGTGCCACGACTTGCGTGCTGAAGGTTTACACACTGCTTCCAACCCCAGCCATCACGCCTGGGAATTCTTGGGCATAGAAAGATCTGGGAGAGGGCTGTAAATATCCTCCTGGACTCAGAAAAATAACCAACATTTATTGAGCACTTACTGTGTGCCACGAACCATCCTAAGCATATACTATCTTATTGAAATCTCACAATGGCACATATAAACTCAGAGTAACTACACTAAGAACAGACCGTGTTTTCTAACTTTCCAGATTAATTGAACTTTTAGTAGACTAACTACAGACGTGACGGGTGGAACACTGGCATGACAATGGTGTCAGGAGTTGGTTCTATGACTATCTCCACTTTATTCCAGTTTTTAGGGTTGTCTGGCCAAGAACAAGGTGCCATGTTTCTTTCATAAACTCAGCAACAGTTAAGTATTCATGGAATAAGAGTGTTTACCGAGTGAGAAAGGGTGTGTAAAGCAACGGTCCCCAACCTTTTTGGCACCAGGGACCGGTTTCATGGAAGACAATTTTTCCACGGATAGGGGCGGGGGCTGGGGCGGGGGGAGGCGGGGCTCAGGTGGTGAGGCCAGTGATGGGGAGCGGCTGTAAATACAGATGAAGCTTCGCTCCCTCACCCACCTGACCTCCTGCTCTCCCCACCCTGACTCCTAAGTTTCATGGAAGATAATTTTTCCACGGCGAGGTTGGGGGGGGCAGACCACAGATGTAAAGGAAGACAGACCCAACTACTTAATGAATGAAGACTGATTGCAGTGAGTGCTAAGCCCATACCACAGGGCACCTGACCTGCTGTGGTGGCTCAGGGACACCTCTCCAACACCTGAAGGACAAGGAGGAGTTGGTGCAAAAGTAATGGAGGTTTTAGCATTGCTGAAATTTGCCATTTGATATTGGAATACATTCTTAAATAATAAATGTGGTTATGTTATACATCATTTTAATGTGCATTTCTTGCTTTATGTTTTTTTTTGTTGTTAATGACTTATTACATGCTGTTTATTTTATATTTATTTTGGACTATGGAAATGATGTTAGACAAAATGCAAATTCTAGTGATTTTCTTATTTGAGTTCAAAATGAGTCATAAAGCAGCAGAGACAACTCGAAACATCAACAACGCATCTGGCCCAGGAACTGCTAACAAACATACAGTGCAGTGGTGGTTCAAGAAGTTTTGCAAAGGAGACAAGAGCCTTGAAGATGAGGAGCGCAGTGGTCAGCCATCGGAAGCCGACAACGACCAATTGAGAGCAATCACGGAAGCTGATAGAAGTTGCTGAAGAATTCAACGTTGACCATTCTACGGTCATTCGGCATTTGAAGCAAATTGGGAAGGTGAAAAAGCTCAATGAGTGGGTGCCTCATCCAAAAAATTGTCGTTTTGAAGTGTCATCTTATCTTCTTGTATGCAACACCGAATCATTTTTCCATAGGATTGTGATGTGCAACAAATAGTTAATTTTATACAACAGGCAGTAATAATCAGCTCAGTGGTTGGACCGAGAAGAAGCTCCAAAGCACTTCCCAAAGCCAAATTGCCACCAAAAAAAAGGTCATGGTCACTGTTTGGTGGTCTGCTGCTGGTCTGATCCACTACAGCTTTCTGAATCCCAGCAAAACCACGACATCTGAGAAGTCTGCTCAGCAAATCGATGAGATGCACCCAAAACTGCAATGACTGCAGTCTGCATTGGTCACCAGAAAGGGCCCAATTCTTCTCCACGACAGCACCCGACTGCATGTTGCACAACCAACACTTCAAAAGTTGAAGAATTGGGCTACGAAGTTTTGCCTCATGTGCCACATTCACCTGACCTCTCCCCAGCCCACTGCCACTTCTTCAAGCATCTCGACAATTTTTTGCAGGGAAAAAGCTTCCACAGCCAGCAGGAAGCAGAAAATGCTTTCCAAGAGTTTGTCGAATTCCGAAGCACGGATTTTTATGCTACAGGAATAAACAAACTTATTTCTCGTTGGCAAAAATATGTTGATTGTGATGGTTCCTATTTTGATGAATAAAGATGTGTTTGAGCCTAGTTATAATGATTTAAAATTCACAGTCCGGAACCTCAATTACTTTTGCACCAACCTAATACTTTGGGTTAGAAAGGTTAGAATGAAAGCATTCCAAGCAGAGGGAAAGGCCTGGTGGAGGCCCTCTGGGGAGAGGAGCTTGCGTTCCAGGGACAGGAAGGGGACCCGAGTGGCTAAAGTGTGGTTGGGGCAATGAAGAGTGATGAGAGAGGAGGCTGAGGAGCCAGGTCAGCCCTGGAAGAATATTCCAGAAAATACTCCAAGTGTGTACAGCAAGGGGCATGAACAACAAAGTGCTTTGCTAGGATCCCTGTCCCGTCCTAGCGCAGCCCTTTCTGGCAGAAGTTACGTGATCTGTGGAAAGAAAGATACAGTCCTACCCCTGCGCAAGGCACCAACTTTTTGGCTGCCTGGGGAGGCCATGCTTGAGTCCCGTGGGGCTCTTTGCTCCGGCCATGCAGGGCGGTTTGTGGCTCCTGAATTGCCCCACAGATAAAGATATTCATGTTCTGCCGTGGAGAGATTTGAGCCTATCGAAACAGACATCGAGCTGCAGCCTTGGAAATGACACGTGTGATAAAGAGCTGCTGAGTACAGATGGACACCGAGGTAAACGTTGACAAGGAGCCTTCCGCAGGATGGCCGGAGCGACAGTGAGCTTTCTAGTGGAATATTCCTCTTCTAACAGAGCTTTACAACGGTCCTCCCTCCGTGGTAAAACTGGGGGGAAAGCTCGCTGCTTCTTGGGGAGGCTGGGAGGGATAAGGTGAGAGAGAGAGAGGGTCGTGGGAGAAGAAAGGTGACATTCTGCCAATGGTCTCTGAATGAGTACAGGGAAACCCCGAAGACACTAGGCGTCGTGGAGGGAACACTGAGAGGAGGAAAGGAAACGTTTGCAGAACAAAACGTGAGAAGAAGAAAGAAAGAAGAAAAGGTTCTGGGGGCCTGCGTTCACAGGCAGCGCGGTTTGGGCTAGAAACTGTGTTCTTGCTTAGGTAGACACAAACATGTAACAAAGCAGAAATCGAAGCAAAATCTCTCGCCTCTTTCAGGATGGAATTGGGACTAAAGCTGCCACTCTGCACAGTGGAAAAACGTTCACTGATGACAACAGCAATATGTTTCATGAGCATTTATTATGTGCTGGGCACATTTCTAAGTGCTAAGTAAACATGAACTCATTCCCTAGGAGACACTATTACTATTCCCATTTTAAAGATGATAAAACTGAGGTGCAGAGGGGTTGAAACCTGCTGGAGACTAAGTGACAGAACTGTGATTGGATCCCAGGCAGTTCGACCCCAGGGATGCCCTTGTCAACTATGACAACCTGTCGTCCTTCATGGTCTGATACCCACGTTCTTGCAAATTAAATAATCTGTTATATAAATGAAATCTGCCTTTCTAAGAAATTCGTGAAGTTTCCAAATTGCTAGTACTGAACTTATTACCTAAACAAACGAGCATCACTGAAGCGTGGAATGACGCAGGCCGAGTCATATCACTTCTCCTGACTTAGAATCCGTCCTTGGCCGGGCGCGGTGGCTCACGCCTGTAATCCTAGCACTCTGGGAGGCCGAGGCGGGCGGATTGTTTGAGCTCAGGAGTTCGAGACCAGCCTGAGGAAGAGCGAGACCCCGTCTCTACTAAAAATAGAAAGAAATTATCTGGCCAACTAAAAATATATATAGAAAAAATTAGCAGGGCATGGTGTCGCATGCCTGTAGTCCCAGCTACTCGGGAGGCTGAGGCAGTAGGATCGCTTGAGCCCAGGAGTTTGAGGTTGCTGTGAGCTAGGCTGATGCCACGGCACTCACTCTAGCCCGGGCAACAAAGCGAGACTCTCTCAAAAAAAAAAAAAAAAAGAATCTGTCCTTCTTCCCACCTTTTCACACTCTGTTCCCTTTCATGCCTGCTCTTCCCTCCTCATCCACTTTGGCTCTCAAGGCACATCATTATAACATGTTCTTGGGTTCACCCCCAACTCCCTGAGCCCCTTTCCATCCTCCCTACTCACCTGACAAAACCCCCAAATCTGGTTAAATCCAATGCGCCACACACAGCCACGCTGACTGGCTGGCTCCACTTGAAGTTAACGATCATGAACTTGACGGAGGCCCTTGGTGCCCCTCAGCAATTTCACTAGATAGTAACAGTTCCCTGGGCTTAGGTCATCTGCTCTTCTCGGGGTAATTACACGTCTAATACTCAAGTTTATTAGGAACCTACAGCAACCGAAAACAGGCAGGGCCACTGAGGATGCAGACCTTTCAGGAATGCAGGTTTGAGTCACTGCATCAGGGAAAGCACCCCCCCCAGCTGAGGGCAGATGTCAAGTGCAACGTGCAGTGAGAAAACAAAGTGGTCAACACCAACCAGGGCCTCGTGACCAGTTACGGAAGTAAGGACCGTAGCAGGTAAGCATATTTCCTTCTTTGCTATGTGTATGTATGGAGAGAGATATATATGTGTCCATTCGTGTATGCATGTAGATAGGTAGATAGTGGGAGATATTGATTCCTCCTGTCACTCTAAGCCATCACCTGCCATTCCTGCTTCCTTTAGATAAAAATCTACTTCCGCGATTGCCACTGTGCCTGCAGAGCCCCCACCAAGCCTCCCGGATGCGTCGTTACCCCCACTCTCATGCCCCCATAAACTTCAGAAACCGCTGAGATACAGAGGGGTTTGGAAATCACAGGCCCTCAGACCTCTGGCTCAGGGTCAGTTCCTAGTTCCATTAATAGTTAGGTAATGCCCAACCGGGAAATGACTCATCAATCACACGCTGTTTCCATGGAAGCCACTAACTAAAAGACCTACAGAAAACAGCCAGGCATCAACTGCGAATTGCCTGCAGCACCCAAGACAGCCTCTCCGGTAACAGTGTGTCACTCGGCGGACGCAGACCCTGACTTGAGAAATTGCCATGGAGGTATCAGTGCTCTTGCTGTCTGAAGTCCAGCTTCCAATAATTCATTGCAGGAAGCATGAAGTTAGAAGATTTAAAAAGCAAATCAATTTCCTACCAGTTCCAGTTGGATTCTGAAGCCGAATATCATTTAGTTGGTCTCCCTCCAGAAAGGGAGGCAGAAGAGGAAGGAACCAGCACAGACTCCTTCATCTGTCTTCGTGATAACAGGCTTCTCGCTTTCTCTCTAAATTGAAGTTATTGGTGGAAACAGATAGAATCAAATTCTGGGCAATGACTCTGTCCCCAGCAGTAAGGCAAATTCACTCTGCCAGGCAACCAGACACAGGAGACTGCAGTTTGCCCCCGTCCCTGTGGATGTTTGACCTGACACCTGAGTGCACAGCGCCTGCCAGCCACGTGCTCCAGGGGGCTCAGCTTGCTGTCCGCCTGGGTGGCCTGCCGCCTGGGCAGCGCTGGCTGAAGAGCGAGCACTGTTCTTGGCCAACGTGTTTGCATCTGGCAAAAACATCCCGCAGCTGCAGCTTCCCCTCCAACAGCGTTCCAGTTTTCCTTGCCCATCCCAGCCTGCCTTGATCATCTTGTCCCCATGTGCTCAGGGGACATGGCAAGATGAAGGGTAACTCGTCTTTGCTTCTGCCCAGAGAATATTTGGTGGCTGGCATTTCCCTTGTTTCTCAGCTGGACTGGGTCTCCCTTTTGAGCAGGGCAGAGGTCGTGCTGGCAGGGCCAGGGCTGGAGATGAGAGGACAGACTTTCCACCCCAGTCTCAGACAAGTGAGCATCTTGCAATTTCCCGCAGTGGCCCCTCTCCCCGGGACATGGTTCCACGAAGGAGCTGCTGATCCCAGGGGCGGCTGTTTGCTGCATGTCCAGTGGGACTTTATGCAATTTTAGGGGAAAACCTTGGCCTTTGTCCACGACAGGACTGACACTCAGCAGAGAGCAAGAAAAGAACAGAAACCTCGAGGTGGGCGGATGGTGCCGCAGAGCTGCCGGGGGTTGGAGTAAGGATAGGTCAGGCGACCTTAACTGGTTATTTTGTAGCGCTTTTCCATTTGCAGAGCGTTTCTGTAGATACATTATCTCATCGGAGTGCAACGGAAATAAGTCTGGAAAGTTATCTGCGAGTAGAGAAGCTGAAAATTGGGTCAGAGAAAGCCTTTTGCTCTCAAATATATGTTCTGGCAAAAGCATGGTGTCGGGAGGCATGCCGTGTAGAATTACAAATGACTATAAATAATATTGTCCCTCCCGTCCACACGGGTTGGTCTTGATAGTTCGCAAGAGCTGACATAGACATCATTTCACGCTAACCTCACATAAAAGCCTGAGAAACTTTTCACAAATTCGGAAACTGCGGCCCAAAGATGTCAAAGGAGTTTCCCGCAATCTGAACACTCTACGAGCCCAGACTTCTGCCTCTGTCCCCAGGGGAGAGGGTTCAAGTGCCCATAGGATTAGTCTAGGGGTATAAATGGGTGAGACCAGGTCCACCTGAGGCAGAGAATGGTACAGACTCAGCTGGAGAGCAGAGGCGTTTGCGACAGTCATTTGTGTTTGCAGCACTTTGCATTCCAAATATGACAGGTCTGTGGCCCAGACAGCAGGTGAAGACTTTTCACAACGCCATGCCGGTTCCAACACCGTTTCTGTCACTACACAGCGCTCCCGGGTGTTCAGAAATGTCAGGAAACCCTGGGGCAGGGCAGGCAGAGATAACCGCAGAGAATGTTCTTAGAACTTAAATCTCCAGGGAAGGCATTTGCTTCTGGGTGTGTGTCCTCTGCTCCCAGGCAGGCGTGGGCTTCTCTGCTCTGCCTTCACACTCCTGGAAGTAGGATTTGAACAACTGAACGGCTGAGCCCTTGTGTGGGCTCAGGGCGTGCAAAGCAGCTTGTAACGTGGCATTCGTGGCACAGGGGCCCTGCTTCTCACAGTCAAAGGAAGCCCGGTGGGACAAGGGCCCTCCTGCCCCCAAGCAGGCAGCCTGGCAAGAACGCTGCTTTGGGAAAACCATTGACCAGTACTAAGCGAGGCAGGCTCTACTTAACATGGCCTGGTCGTCCCACGGAATGCTAACACAACAGTGTAACATAGACACAGGGAGGGGTGGAAATCTAAGCACAGTAAGCAAAGAAAGCAAGTTATCCAAGATTGCACAGGGAAGAGTCTCATTTAAATACAAACAACGATCCCCCCAGAAATCCATAAGCCGATGAATAGTTATAGAAAAAAGATCTGGAAGATCACAAACCAAATTAATATCAGCGGTCATTTCTGAGAAGGTGCAGGAGTTTGGTTAGTGGGAATAGATAAAGGGAACGTCTGCTTTTCATGCTAAATATTTTTGTGTTGGGTGTATCTTTTAGGATACAGACACGTTCAAGTATTCCTCGTGCAATTAAAAAACAAAAGACAAATGAACAAAGCGAGAGTGAAGGTGTTGAAGTTTCGGGTGCCTGAACAACTCGGTGGTGTGCTGGGAACCTTTGGAAGGGAATTTCTCCTTCTGCTGGTGTTCGAGCAGCGTGCGTGCCTCCCCGCGTGCCCCGGCTGTGTGCATTTCGTTTAGATCTCTTGCCCGCTCTAAGGCCAAGGCTTGTCTCTTTGCAGAGCCCTATGTGTGCTGTGGGCAGGGCACAGCCCTATTTGCATTTGTGCCTCCAGCGTGCAGCACACAGAGCCCAGAACGCAGGAAGGACCACTGAATGCATGAGTGACACGAAGCAAAGCTGACCTCCAGAACTGAGGGCCAGGAGGCACGGACAGCCCATCGCCAAGTCAGACCAAAGGGCCTTATTTATAATGTAGCAGCTGCCGGGTGTCTGGGCTCGGAATCTCACAGCGCTCCACCTCGCCGCACACTTCAAAACCTGCGTGACCTACAAAGGAAAGCGCTCCTTCAAAAGGCGTTCTCCCCGTTTCAAAGGCCTTGGACCCAGGAGTTCTCTTTGGTGTACCTTTTTATCTTTCACACCTTCCTGTCATATCCAGTACATCAGCGTGTCCTTTCCTTTTCTTTGTTTTTCATTGTCTACACGACTGATTCCCTCTCACCGCCTGCTGCAAGGGTGACAAGGGTGCCCAGATATTGATCCCTGGGTGATCGGAGCCCCAGGCCAGCCCCTCCCGCGGCACACTGTATGCCTGTGTGCACGCTCCTTTTCTCTGTCTTCCAAGGGGCGTGAAAAATTCTGGAAAGCCCTGCGCGTAATAAGATTCGTCCACCCCAGGGCACACCTGACTTCCTCCCTCCTCCTGTGCTTCCTGCCCACCAGGGCTGGCAGAGGAGGCTTCTGCAATGCTGCTTTGCTCTCCTGCATTAGCCCATTGCCTCCCCAAACACCGTGACACTGATGTGAAGACACTGCAGCGTCCTCTATCCGCTTCTCTCCCATCTATACTCAACACCCATGATCTGGCCGCCCCACCGCCAACACGGTCATCCCTGCTCCCTGCACTTGGCCCGGGCTGCTGTCACGCACTAGGAAGCCCTTCCTGCTCTCTGTTTGCAGGAAGCCTTCCCTAATGACCTCCTTCCACGATGAGCTTGGCCTCACGATCCCCACAGCCCATGCGGACTCCCACGTGAAGCAAACTCAGATGCCCTTAAGGTTTGCCCGGATAATTTAATGAGAGAAGTGGCTGGGTATTGCACAAAAAAGTCGGCTGGGGCTACGCCACGTGGGCAAGTGCGTGCCCCGGGTGAGGACTGTCAAATCTACGTTCTTGCAGAATACCGGCACTGCCAGCAGTGGGCCACCGGTTTTCCACATGCGTGAACAATTGCCTGGAACCTCCTCTGTCCTATCACGTTCCTTATGAAACGTGTAAGTTCCCTATGAGCACAGATGTGGCACTCGGCTCTTTGTCAACCCCCACGACACACAGAATATGGCAAAGCACGAAATGCATGCTCAAAAAGTACCAGACAAAGTAAAATAAAAAGGTTTGAATCCGGCGCTTCTACTAAGCTAGCAAATAAATGACAATAGATTTTGAAGAAACGTTAAAATAAATCCAGTCATTCATTGATTCAGAACTGTTTTCTGAGTACTTTCTGTGTGCCGGCCATGGCCGTAGGTGCTAAAGACAACAGTAAAGAAGAGATAAAAGTCCTTTTGCATTCATGGGGCTTACATTCTACTGGGAAGGCGGAATGAAAACACAAAGCAATAAATACAGAGGATACACCAAAGCGAGGAGACTAAGCTGGAGGCGGGTGTGGAGGGGACATTTTAGGAGCAATCATGAATAGGACTCCTGAACAATAAATAAAGAAAGGCCATGTACCTATCTAAGGCAGGAGCAATCCAGGCAGAAGAATGCATGTGTGCAAAGGCCTTGAGACAGGCATGACCTTGGTGTGTGTGTCCCCCCGTCACCAGGGAAGCCCCATGGCCATTACAGAGTGGGCAGGAGAGAGCAGAGGGGGTTTAGGTGGGCAAGGTGGCCAAAGGCAGAACAACGTGGGACCTCATGGTTAAAGACTCTGTATTTGCTTCTGGGTGGGTTGAGAATCCATTGGAAGATTTTTAATAGAAGAATGATACGATTTCTTTTATGCTTTGAAAGGCTCACCGAAGCTGTTGTCTGATGGGAGGAATGAAGAAAGCAAGGCATAGCAGAAGTGCCCTGGGCTAAAGTCAGGCATCCTTGGTGCCGGGCCTGGCTCATGCATTAAATAACTGGGTGACACCGGGCAGGACACTTCATGCTGGGAAGCTCTGTGCCCCACTCTAAGTGTGAAGGAGCAGCCCTGGGTTAGTGATCAGCAGGTATTTCCAGCTGCAGCATTCTGAATCTGGCCACTGGGCATTGAGTCACACCTAACAGGTACACCACCAGCGACAGCAAGTGTCTAATCATTGTCGCAGGTGGCGGGGCTGGCATAGGGCAGGGTAGACTTCTGGAAGCTCTAAAGGTGAGCAATGAAGCCTTACTTTATGTGACAATTACAAGAGGGATCCGTCTCCCCAACCCTAGAGGAGCATTGCGTATCCAGAGGCTTGGAGGCAACAGCAGCGGCAGTGGGGATGGGGACCAGAAAGGCAGGCAGAAAAGGAGAGAAACCTCCTCTTATTCATGCCTTTGTCAAGCACCTGCCCCACCTAGTAGTTCAAACAGGTCATGTCAAGTTCATAGGTCAGGCTCAAAAAGTTTTGAAAGGACTCAGCACACAAAATGAAATAAACGAGAAAGGCAATTTATTACACCTGGAGAAATCCGGTCATTAATGCCTGTCGGGAGTCTGCCTAACATTTTGACAATGCTGTGACAATAGGGCAGAAACCGCTGCAGAGCAGGACAACTGCTGGGTGGACAGAGGTAGGGCCGTGCTGTAAATCTCTAAATGTCATCTGCGTAGGCTTCCCATTGCCTGGTATCTCCAGAACATCACTATTCGCCTTAACTGTCACGCACGTGGGAAGGTTTTCTAGCAACAACAGCTAGCCGCTCTTGCAGTGAGATAGGTATTTGCAACCAGATAAGTCTTTTAATATCTACAAATACTTCGCAGCCAAGACAACACAGCAATCAGGCAATCTGCAATTATTAATCACATGCAATCAGGCTTACCCTGTGTTATGTGAATGATTTGGTAGGATTGAATGCACATAAATTATCCCTCTCCTTGAGATAAATGCATAGCTCTTTTCAATGTTAGCATTCTGTCCAGCAGGGGAAGGATAAATACACCTGTAGTTCTCTTTTAAAATACAGATATGTTCAGCTAACCGAAATACAGTTGGGTTTCTGCTTCAAAACCCAGTGATGACTCCCAGTTGGCTGTGGAGTAAGGCCCACTACAGGGAGTGGCACTCGAAGCCCTTCACGATCTCACCCCGACAATCAGCCCCCAACTCGTTTCTCCCCATTCATCAGAACACACTGTACGCCTGAACTACACAGGACAGCTTGCTGTTTTCAGAACACAGTATGTGAGCAATGAAGAGTCATCGTCCCATATTAAGGAGATGGAGGCAACATATGGGGATACATCCAGATCCTGAGTTAGACGTGAGCAATTCAGATGGGGAACAAATCCATTCATTCACTCACTCATCCATTTGCTCATTTCTCCAATAATTGTACTAGGCCCTGTGCTAGGACGTTGTGGTGGCCGGGTATGAACAAAAATGAATAAGGTATCTCCTGATCTCAAGGAGTTGACACTCTCTTTGTTAAAAACATACAAAATATCTGATATGTGACTGTTTCTGACCTATGAGACAGGGATTCCTGTACGATTCAACCTAAACGTTTGCTAACCATCGACTATTTCCAAGTGTTGCTTAGAATTAGATAGCACTTGAAACTTCCCAAAGAGCAGTCAGGATCGAAATGGGCTTAGTGAGTTGCACGCCATGCACAGACAA
>JAQIFY010001287.1:0-14305 GCA_028533085.1 Varecia variegata | reverse complement strand
AAAAAAAAAAAACATCATGGGAAACAGTGAGGCTGAAACAGGAGAGGTTTGGATGCTTTCTGGTCATTTGAAGACCACTGTGGGCTAGAGAGTAGGGCATACAGAGGAGAGGGGAAGGCAGTAAGCAGGTAGAGGATGCTGGGAAAGTGGACTTTCAGTCTGGGCCATAGTAGGTAGGATTTTAGGATGAGGAGATAACACTTCAGGGATCTGGGACATTGCATCTCTGCATTGCCAGTGATACTTCAGGTCCTCGGAGCAAGGCTGTGCAGGGATGTATTTGCTCCTTGGGGTAATTTCCATGACCAGAGTAAAGAAACACAATTTATAAGTAATGTTTTCAGAAAGAAGTAGGCTGGAGAAAAAACTGATCACTTCTAAGATGTACTTGCCCCTTGTATTTTAATCTTATTGTCTTAACTCCCTCCAATACGTGACACACTGCAATGCAGGCCATCATGATTTCCTGGGAGGATGAAAGACCTCTTTCTCCCAAGGCAATTCTTTTTTTAATTAACACTGCTCTCAGAGTATACAGCCACATACATAGCACTAAAAGGTGTTAACTCACTCACTGCGCTCAGAGTCATACTACTGATATTTATGGGAGGATGATTCAACTGTATGGGCTGTTTGTTAGCAGGTTCAGCAGCTGCGTGTGAACGCCGTTGTTAGCATGCGCTGCATCTTCACCAGGCCGGCTTCGTGCAAATGCTCAAAGCACGGCAAACCCCACCTTAGGTGCAAGAGAACTCAAAGGGCAGAGACTGGCCAAGAAAGGAGGAATAATTTTGTTTCTGAGCATGTCATGCATGAATGTATCATATTTTAATCTACTTTTGTAGTGTTATGCATTGCAGTGGTGAGAGGCCATAGTAAAAGATTAAGACAAGGAGTCAGGGGCCTGAGTTTCAACCTAACTGGTTTTCTGTGGGACTAAAGACAAACTGTTTGTCGCCTTTGAGATGACAGCCTTGCTGGTAAAATGAAGGGATAGGTAAGAGCTGTGATGTTAACCTTTTGAGGGATAAGCATTACTTTGAGAATAGGTTGCTAACTATGGGTCCTCTCTTTAGAAAAGTATACATCCCTAGGAAACTAGGACCAAGATTAACTAGGACGCTGAAATAAATTACATTAAATCCAAATCCAACACTCTTACTGTCACTCTAGGAGAGGGGAAAAAAATGAACACACAAAAAACCAATTTTGTTCAAGTTTGTACTTTTGACGACATACTTCACAAGAAACCGAGCTAGATTGTAGGTCGTCTGACACTCAGGGTTGGTTCTTTTTTTCCCCACAGTTTGAGGAGATCCTCTTGATGCTCCACAAACTCTGAAACAGCAGATGTAAAGGGTCACCTCTGCTAAATGAGTGAAATCATTTCTCTTTGTTATTGTACCTGTCCCCATCCATTCCTTGTTTTTAACCTTTTCTTCTGAGGTTCAGTCTCTTTTTCCTCTGGCTATGGGAAGCCTAAAGGAGATGAAATGGAGAGTCCTTTCTTTTTATAGTAAGCTAGATAATTCCAAACCCTTTTTGGCACAGTTGAATCAGGGATCATAGAAATGACCAGAAATCGAATAGAAATAAATGTATTAAAACAATTAGAGCAGTGGTAGATGGGGTCAGGAATGTATTGATCAGAAATAATTGATAAGTTTCTAGGTATAAAGCATGGACTTGGTTTATTAGGCTGTGTTTCCTTGGCCATAAGTGTACAGTCATTTTCCAGGCTATGGAAAAAGTGGGAGAATATGACTCTCAAGGTAAGTATGTCATTGGCAAGGTAGGTAGAACTTAAAGGTTGTTTTCTAGAGTTGTTTCCTATTATTAGTTTTTCATTCGTCCAAAATAATCATAAAAATACAGGCATGTGATATTACCTTGCACATACTAATTTATGATTAATTCAAATTGGCTTTGGAAATGAAAGTAAAATTTGTGGGTACAGAATGATTACTCAAAAAAATTGTTTTTTTAATATAGACATAATAAAACATGCAAGTATTTTTAAAAGTACTTTTAAATATTATAGGTTTTTCTGCAGTATACTTCCAAGAAGATAATTTATTTGATTTTCCTGGTAATGAGGACTTTATCCTCTTCTTTTTTTTCCTATGAAAACCTTAAAAAATATTTTTGAGACGTGAAGTTGTATGCATGAAGAATTTAATCCTAGGCAGATGGTGTGGCGCTGTGACACAAATTTTTCTCTAGCAGTAACTGGGAGAAGAGCCACAATTCAGGGCCATTAGAGATAGGACCTGCTTTAAAAGAAGGAATTAATTGTGCGCATAATGTTATATAGGAGCATCCTACATTAACAGAAAAATGCTTATGTACATTTGAAAAGAACTTCCAAGACTTAGCCCCTTTGTTTATTCACAGGGGTGATGGGTGAATATGAGCCAAAAATAGAAGTGCAGTTCCCTGAAACGGTCCCGACTGCAAAAGGAACAACAGTGAAGCTGGAATGCTTTGCTTTAGGAAAGTAAGTTCTGGTTTCTCTTCCTCCCCGTCCTCCCTGCAGCATGGGCAGGTATAGAATTTTCCTTGCACTGTTCACAGCGATAGTCAAACCAAGCCTTTCTCTTTGTAATTCTGCGTAGGCATCTTTGATTCTGCCCTCTCACCACGGAGAGAGGACAGGTAATGGTGCAAGCAGGATTAGGCTGCCACAATTGACATGACCACAAAGGAGAGGAGAATGGGCAATTCTGAAAAAGTATTTTGTTCTATTATTATGACCTGTAATGTGCATGCTGTCTAACCCAGAATGACAGGAAAACAATGGCCTTCATTTGAGGTACAGCCAAGCTGGCTATTTGAAAAAATATGGACTTTCATTCTGGCCCCAGGTTACAGAGGATGCATCAGACGTTTCTTGAATTTCTTTTTAAATTGTCAGTCTCTTCTCTCTACTTCGGATTTCCTTCTGCTCTGGCTAGAGATAGGTAAGATCTGATATTCTCTAAGAGAGTCCGTTTTACAGAGTTGTCTGAAAATTATTTACAACTTTATTATTCAGTCCAGATTATCTTTAGAAAAGTCTGCCTGGGAACTAGTTAATTTTCCCATAGAGTATCTGTCAGAGGGCATAAAGAAAATGAAATGCAGATCAGTTGGGATTTTTCTTCGCCAGTAACCAGCAGTGAAAGTTTGGCATAAACAAAAATAAACGATCATCTGAAGTGAGAATTTTTACATCTTCTGTGGTTTTTAATGATCCATGTCAGTTCCCCATCTATCCAACTAACCCACTACCAAATCCCTGTCTTTATCCTCTGCCCAAATGTCGACCAAGGCAGCGACACTAACTCTCACCTAATCCCTGTATCAGCATGTAATCTATTTTCTTACAGTTTTTGTGTTTTACAGCAACCATGGAGGAAAGAGGCTCCTTTTTTCATTTTATTTTCAGCTCTAATAGAAAGGTGGTTTTGGTTTCTATGTGTTTTCCAGTCATGCCAGTATAAACTACAGTAGTATCTTTACTTTGCTACAGTACAATACAGTGGTAACTTTTTATGTCCTGAAAACTTACCACATTAAATAAATTATGACACAGCTATACAACTGAACACTGTACACCCATTAAAAGTCAAGTTGTAAAACAACATGTGAGACATAGAAAATCTCCACAATTTATTGCTAAGAAAACAAAAGCAGATTGCAAACAGTATAATATGGTCACATTTTTAAAGTTAAAGTATTTGCGTATGCGTAAGTATTTATATATATGAAAGCCATCAGGGAAAAGGGAAAAGCAGGTAACTGGATAGTAGTTATATATTGGTGAACCCCGCAAGGAGACACCTTGAAAAATCTTCTGTGGACAAAGGGAGCAAAATTCATATTGTTCACACTTCAGAGGGAGCTATAAATTAAACTGTATTCACACTGCTTGAATGGTACTAGAATCAAAACAAAAGATGCAAATTGGGCTCCTTCAGTCTACATAGAAATGTTTGCTGTTGCTAAAATACATCATCATTGCCCACTTAAGAGCAGAAAGACTATGTCTAAGTACAGTTTTTAAAAGCATATGTTATGTGTATATTTCACCAGATGTAAAGATACCCATAATGGTGCTTTTCATAGAGCCCTTTCTGCATTTTGAGTTAATGTCTGTCTAATGAACTTAAATTCTTCTAAAACAAGTAAAATAGAGTTGATGGATTTAATGTTTTAAATACCATCTCAGGTTTCCCAGAGAAGATTAGCAAGTCTTTAGTCTAATTACTTCTCTGGGTGTGTTTTTGTGAAAAATAAATAAGTAAATAATTGTATCCCCTGCTAGGCAGCCACAGTCTTAAAAGCTGTGGTTAGCTCGCTAAAACATTGATTTGCAGACTCAGTGATGCCCTCCCTCCAATTTCAGGTGTGTTCTAACAGTTATGGCAGTAGGAGGATAGATGCCTTGGGAGTACATAAAGACCCCACAGACTGCTGCTTTCTTTATCTCACTATTTTAAATTTCCCCAAACCACTCTCCAAGTGGACTCCTATAAGATGGGTAAGGTTCTCAATATATAAATAACAAGGAGAATAACCACCTTGTCAAAAACAATGTACCTTGAGTGAACACTTTCTCTATGTCAACAATTAGGTCTGTCTCCCAGATTTTGTGAGCTCATTATTTCCACTGTCATTTATTTGTGATTTGGGTGTTTCTCAAAGTAGTGTGCCTTGCATTGTTGCACAGAAGATTTATAAAAATATATCATTTCTATTGTCTACTGCTGCATAACAAACTCAGAACAAATGACCAGCATTTTATTATATCTCACAATCTGTGGGTTAAGAATTTAGGCAGGGCTTGGCTGGATGGTTCTTTTGCTTTATGTGGTGTCACTTGAGGTCTCTCAGTGGTATTCAGCTGACAAGTTGGTCTAGGATGTGCAAAAGAGTCTTACATTTCTGGTGTTTTGGGGGAATGTTGGAAGATTGGTCTCACTGGGACTGTCAGCTGGGAACCTGATTTAGGCCCTCTCTTGCATGGCAGTCTCAAGATATTCACAGTTCTCATAGGACAGCTCAGGGCTCCCATGGAGAGTGTTCCAAGAGACAGAAAGTAGAAGCTGCCAGCTTCTTAACTCCTGAGCTTGGATACTAACACAACAGCACTTCTGCCTTATTTTATCAGTCAAAGTGGTCAAAAAAACTCACTGGGTTCAAAAGGAGGGAGCACAGACCACATCTCCATGGGAGGAATGTGGAAGAATTTACAGCCACAAATGCACATGAACATTTTTATTTTCATATTTATGATTTAGAAAAAAACGTATATTGAAAAAAATAACATAAAATCTGATTTCATTTCAATGATAATATTGTACAGGACATAGATCACCTAGTTTAAAGTTAATAAAAATTATTTGATTTTAAGAAAAATACTAAATATTAATACTAGAGGTGTGGATATAGTTAAAATCATAATAGTGATACAGGAATGAATGAAGTTTGGGAAACACTGTCTCAAGTGAGCTTTTATGTTTAGAACCATGAAGGAAGGGGTTGTTAGGAGCATAAGTTTAAATGAAAGATACAGTTTTCTCTCATTTGATTCACTCCTTTTTATTCTCGCTATCAGCCCAGTACCAACTATTATCTGGCGAAGAGCTGATGGCAAGCCCATAGCGAGGAAAGCCAGAAGACACAAGTCAAATGGAATTCTTGAAATCCCTAATTTTCAGCAGGAAGATGCTGGTTTATATGAATGTGTAGCTGAAAATTCCAGAGGCAAGAATGTAGCAAGGGGACAGCTAACTTTTTATGGTAAGTCTGTGATTCCAATTTATCATTTGTGGTACTCCAGCACTTCTTGGTATTAAAATCATTAAGCTGGGAGGTTTGCATTCAGGCTTTTTGGGTGGAATTGTGCAGAAGAGGCCTGTGTGAAACTCTTGGTTTGCTACGTAATTAGCATTCCCTGGATGATTCTGGGTGTGGAGAGTGAGGGCGGGGGCAAGGATGTTGACAGAGCAGAGAGGAAGAAATTAGGCTGATGTGTTTGGGGGATGGATATTAGTGTGAACACACTTGCAAAGAAGTCTGTTTCTCCTCTTCTCATCAAGGTGTTAACCTGACACAGGAAACGTTTTGTTATTCCTGCTCCCAATTTATTTTTGTTTAAAGCTCTATGCTTTTCTTCATTAGAATTTTGATTTGGGGCTTGTGTTAATCCTTTGTAATTGTTCCTATTTGGTAGCAATTTAATGTAGTACCATGAACATTTCAAAATGTCACTGTCCAAATTTAGTTCTTTTCAGAGTGGAACGTGACAAATCTCTCTCACCCCAAAGACTTTTTATGTGCAGCTGCTCCCTATTCCAATCAAATCATCAGCATTGATCCAAACATAATATAAATGTAAAACCTCTAGCACATGGTGATTATTGAGCCCATCTTGGAAATCCTGTTAGGATATTGATTTGAAATCCAGAAAATAATTTCATTGGATAGGCATTTTGAAAGCAAATTGAGTTCTGCCAAATTGGAGCATGCCTGAATCCCATCTGTCTGGGATATATAGAAAACAAATATTATAGATTGATAATTATTTACGAATGGTTTAAATAAACAACAATGCACATTAAAATGATGAGAGTAGTTCTGTAGGTGTAAGTTGTAACCAAAGCTTTAAATGTTCTTATTTCTTGCAATAACTGATGCTACAAAAATCTATTTATTTTACCAAGTCTTCTTCCAAAGCACTTTGGTTTAAGAATTCCGTTCAAATATCATATACAGTTTTTCAAAAGCTTGATTGGGGGAATGGTGATTCCATTAGTTTGGCGTCAGTGTTTCTGGGTGAAAAATAAATTAAAATTTTTTTAAAAAAGGAGAAAAAAACTTGATTGAAAACTGGGTGGAGAGTTCCGATATCTGCCAGCCTTTGGCAACCTCCTCCATATAACCTTCTGCATTTTGTTTGAATAAAGCTGCATTTCTCTTTAATCATTCAACTTTCCTCAAGAATAATAAAGGACTAACTCTACTCATACCAAATAACAGACCTGATATTTGATATCTTCCTTAAACTGTGGCCATTGCTATCTTATTTGATTGGTTGAAAAGCCATGGACACCACACTTAACTGACTGGGAAAACATAAGAAAGTTATAGATTTATTCAGTGAGATGCAATTGCTATATATCTTTAACTGTTTAGGGTTTCTTTTCCTTACCCCCATAATAATTATTTTTTATATGTCAGGTAGGGACAATCTGAAAATATTCAGGCAATTAGCCAAAGTTTTCTCTTCTTTCCTAGTCGAATAGACTTTTCAATTCAGTGGTGGTTGTTCAAATGTTATTTGAGTTGCCTAACTAATTGAATAAAGTCATTTTCACTTTCATGATTTTCTTTTAAGTGAAATACCTGCTTTCAGTATGTTAAAAAGATGTGAAATTTTGTGTAACCAGGGGGTGGCGGAGTGCTTTCTATTGGGTTAGAGGTTTCCTGCACTGGAAGTGGAGTACTTCAGAGTTACTGTTATAGAGAATCAACTTTGTCATTGGCCCCCAGCCTTGTGCGGGGAAATGTTTTTTCACAGATCCTGCTCTGGAGATGAAAATCAGTTTCTAACAGTGTTTCCTTTTTAAATGGAGTTATCGGCAGCCATGCATGGGGAAAAGAGCAGAATGCAATTTGCCTGCTTTCTAAGATAACTCAGCTTAACCTCAGCTGTCAAACCACGCTTGGTGTTAGAAACTTGGCAGATCAGTTGACTTTCATAGCGCTTGGCTATTGCATCTATGTTTATCCTTTTGTTGTTCCTCAACTAGCGTATCAGTGACACAGAAATCATCTAATTGTTTCATTGTCACAGGAGAGCTTAATTATACATAAGTGCTTGGCTGTCATTTTTTTTTCCTCTCACTCTTTTTGGTCTGGGTTTTCCCCGTACTGTATTCCTAATATTCAGCTGCCTAGATCTCCAATTTAAATGAATTACTATAATTAAAATCACTGTGTAGATCACAAAAGGGGAGAAAGCAGCCCCAGTCACTTATCCATGAACATTCTGTCTTTGATGACAAGACAATTTCTTAACAACATTAATATGTGCTACGCTCAGGGATTATAAACCATGGGTTTGAGCTTAGAAACCTGCTTCTCTTTTTTTTTTTTTTTTGGTTCCAAATTGTCGCATTCCATTCATCAACTCTCCACTTCAACAATCACAGGTATGCTAACTCCTATTCAGGTTTGACAAAATGGCAATTTTTTTCTTCTTGCTCTAAAACCATTTTACCTTCTTCAAAAGGCCTGCTGGGCATGATTCCATTGCCCCTACCTTCCACGTGTCTGAATAATAGAAGCTTCTATGTTCCCACTGTGTCCGCGTCTCTAGGTTAGCAGGTGTTACCCATGTTGGGTATGTATGAAGAATGGAAACAGATTCAGACAGAAAATATTTTAACTCTACCACATCTTCCCAATTTAGTTTTGCCATAACTTATACTTGGCCAGAGTGGTCTAGTTTTAATCTGTTCTTTGAGTATTTTTTTCGGCATGAAAAACTTCCTAAAAATTGATCTATTTTTAGACATTGATGCTATGGATCTTTGTTACTAAAGGTAGAAATTTTCTAAAATGACTTTAATATATTATCCATTTGTTGAACAAATATTTTTTCATTGCCTACATGTGGGAGGCACTGTTCGGCACTAGGGCTACAAGACAAAAATCCCTGCCCTCAAGGACCTAAGATTTTAGTGGAAGTTAACAGACAATATACTAGTAACCAAATAAATGAACCAGAATATTTCAATTGTGGTAAAATTTATAAAGAAAATAAGTAGGTTGATATTATAGAAAGTAGCTGAGAGCATAAGAAAGACTTTATATGATAAGGTGGTCACAAGGGAAAACTTATCTGAGAATTGCCCTTTGAGCTGAAACTTGAAGGATGACAATGAACCAGGCTTTCAAGGGGAAGTATGTTCCTGGCAGAAGGCAAGGAAGTGCAAAGGTCCTGAGGCGGAAAACCACTTGACATGCTTGAGATACAGCAAGAAAGTCAGTGTAACTAAATCAGCAAGTGGACAAAGGTTTGGTATACAGGAAGGTGACAGACTGTGTAGTATCTTATAAGCCAGGCAGAGAGTTTAAGTTTTATTCTGAACATAATGGGAAGCCATTAGAAGATTTCAGGAAGGGGTATGGGTCTATTTGATTCATGCTTTTAAAAGATCACTCTGGTGAATAGATGATTGGAAACCAAAAACAAAAGCAAGACACCAGCTAGGAGGCCTTGTCAGTATCTAGGTGAGAAATGTTTGTGGCTGGGACTCAAGGTAGGAAAAGAAGTGGACAGACTTGAGATATATTTTGGAGTTGGAGCCGGTAGGAAATTCCATTTCACTACTACAACTACCTAGTTTATGGATATCAAAACTTATTCCCAAAGAAATTAAAGTAACTGATTTAAGTTTACACAGTAAGAAGCATAGCTAGACTCCAAATGCTATGTGAGAGGTTCTCAAACTTTGGTGTGCCTCGGAATAACTTGGAAGTCCCATTAAAATACAGAATGCTGTGCCTTATCCCAATAGGTTTTGATTTAGTAGGTCCAGAGTGGGACCCAAAATATGCATTTCTATTATGTTTCCAAGTAATACTGATGCTGCTTTCTGATGACCACATTGTGAGAACCATTGCTCTATGCTTAGACTGTTTCCAAGTGTGTAGTGAAGCTGAAGTTTAAATTACAAGCAAAAAAAGGTGTTCCTAGTACTCTGGAAAGCTAACAGGTTGCTGTCTCATCAGGCATTGTGGCCAGTCTACACAGACCAGGTAGAATGAGAGCGCTAAGGCAATTACATTTGAAGAAAGAAAAGGGAAGTACAAAATGAATTTAATTCATTTGATAATTATTCATATTTCCACTTCATTGTGTCTATATATTCACTTCCTTTCTGCACAAATAGATGGATAGAATTATAGTCATCATTTGGAAGAATGAAGTATGAACTAAAAGAACCTGATATTTAATACCTTTTGTATAATCTCTTCAATATGTAACAGCATTATGAGAGTAAAACCATCTTTATCATTAGCAAATAGGTAATATAATATTTGAACAATCAATAAGGCTGTATTTCACAGAATCCAGTAATACTTGAGCTGGAAGGAACTGTTGGGGCTGAGCCTTTGATTTTTACAAATAAAGAATACAACGCCCAGAGACATAAAATAAATTTACTCAAGGTCATATAATGAGTGGGAATCATAGCTATGACTAGAACTGCTCTTCCTGCTCTACCTCATGTGTTACCTTTCCTGCTAGCATAACATTTTAATATTGTTAATAGGTAAGGGGAAAAAATAGGTAACGTGGAAAAAAAATCCATCAATTATCCAGATACTTTTTCTGCATATTTTCACAAATGAAAACATCTGGATGAACAACTGATTTATTCACTTTCTGTTTTCTAAGTTGGTCACCTGATTATTGAGTCCAAAAGAGCTCTTTTCCTCTTCTTCAAATTACATGTAAGACTGTATGTCTAGACCTTGTATGCTCCAGTCCTTTGGCTCTAAAGGCAAAACTATAGGCTTGATGACACTGCAAATGGTGTTTGAGTATCTCTAAGGTCATCAAGAAGTGAATACAGAAGCATCTTGCAGCACAGCATACTAATTCCCCATGGGTGTGCGAGGTATATGTGATCACTAGATAATATTCAGCCCTGCAAAGAGGCTTAAAGGACAGAGTGACCAAAAAATGAACACAGCAGATAAGGTAATTTCACAGTAGAGCAATAGTCTGCTTAATTGTCCTAGACAGAACTGATACTGATACCCTCCATTCCCCTGAGTGTCCCTTAAGATAAAGTCAACAATTTTTGTTTCTTTCCTTCATCTGGTAGTTCTGATAAAGTAGATTGCTGCAATTTTTCAAGGGGTGCATGCTGAGAACATATTGTACATAACAATCAGTGGGAATTAATACAGGAGTGGGGGTGGGATACAAGGTCCTCACCCCATGAGAAACTTTAAGCCATGAAAGAGTCATATCAAGGACAACATATGGAAATGCAATTCACGTCTCACTCTCTAGTGCCACAGAAGGCAAAATGTAGCTGTTATATTTTTATCCATCAAGGAATATTGCTTAAATTTACTTGTGGGAAGTTTTGCTTAAGTGAATTCATTTATATGAGAATTCCTCTGCTTGTCTAATGCAGGAGTTCTCAGACTGTTAGCTTCAGGGCTCCTTGTTACCCTGAAAAATTAGTGAATACCTCAAAGAGATTTTGTTCATGTGGGTTATATCTACCAATATATATATATATATATATCATATTGTAAATTAAATCTGAGAATTTAACTTAGTACTTATTTTAAAATGACAAAAATATAATCAGTACAAGTTAACACAACTAATATATTTTAAGAAAACTGACTGTTTTCCCAAATTAAAAAAAAAATTAATGAGAAGAGTGGCATTGTTTATGTTTTTGCAATTCTCTTTAATATCTGTTTGAATAGAAGAAAGCAGGATTTTCATATGTGCTTCTGTATTCAGTCTGTCATGATATGTCGTTTTGGCTGAAGTATACGAAGAAAATCTGGTCTCACATATATATAATTGGAAAGAGAGGATATCATGGACTCCCTGAAGAGAGCTTGGGAAGCCACAATGGTCCTTAGACTGCACTTGGAGAACCATAGTTCCAAAATAATACACCTATTGCCATTGGAAGTAGGCTTAGACATATTTTTGAGAGCTTCTAGAGAATGGATGTTGGAGCCAAGTGGGCATGTGTACCAGTCCTAACTGAGCCACTTTCTGAATCTGCACATTAATATCTCTGGGCCTCATCTATAAAATGGGAATAATTCCACTTAACTTGCATATTGTTATGAGGTTTAGAAATGGGGCACATAAAGTGATGCTGATAAGATATTCTATAAATAAGTAGTGTCCATGATTGATTGATTATATTTGGGACTAAAAGTGGATAGAGGAAGGAGAAGGAGATGAATTCAGCCCAGTAAGAGCAGATTCAGAGAAACACTAGGTAGAGGCTGAGTTGAGCTTTAAATAGGAAATGTAAAGAAATTAACCCATTCTTAATTAGAATCATAGATTGGTTAATCTGGGTGTAATTGAATAAATCAGTCTTACAGCCTTTTTGAAAATGAACATATTGCTGATTTACAATTGTTTTATTTCATAATTCATTTTATAAAGTTCTGAATTAACTACAGCACCTCTGGGAAGAAAATAGAAAATGTGCACTCTTACAGAAATTGGTTAACAATATATGAATTAAACCAAAACATAAGGAAACAATACAATGGATGGCACAAAACTGTTATGCTGTTTGTGCCAAATGAACTATACATGCTTAGGGGGATTAAAATTCGCAGATCAGGAAGGCTTCATGGAGGAGGTGGTATGTAGAGTAAAAACCTGGCTAGGGGACAGAGGGGAGGGGGACTTTCCAAAAAGACAAGATGGTACGAAAAAGATATGGGGGTAGGATCTGGCTTGTTGGAGTGGAGGACAAAGACCCACTATTTGACAGGAGCTGTGGGTTTACTGGGCATAGTTGGAGAGAGATTAGGTGAGAACAGATGCCAGAGGACTTTCAATATTTGCCTAAAGATATGAAATAACAGTAATGGTCTCCTCATTTGTCTAACATGCACAGCATGCAAAGCACATTCACAAATCTCACCCATTATCTCATACACAGACTACTTCCTCTAGTTATATTTGTTTTATGTATTGATGAATACCCATTATTGGAAATATGCCTGCTCTGGGTTACCTTCTAGTGCATCTTCACGTACTTGGTTTTTGTATTCGGTCCAGAGTTTATCATTGTTATCTGCAAACAGATTGGCCTGATAGCATCTACTTTCAGTTGTGACTTATATAAAGAAGGAGAGACCATAAATAAGAATATCTGAATGGAGCAAAAGTTAACAGCAAAACCAGGAGAGCCATGAGTCCAGTTGGTTTGAGAGGCAATCTAAAGGCTAAAGGCTTCACATGCTACTGTCAGAAGGAACTGTAGACATCACCAAGTTCAATCTTCCCTCAATTCAAAGGAGAAAACGTAGGCTTTCGATGTCCAGGCTCCATTTCCAAAGTTCTTCTTACAAAAATGCAAGATATCCACATCAGTGTAGTATTTTTCAAAGGGTGTGTATATTTAGTCCTGGAGTTACTTTTTTTTTTTACATGAAATGTTCAATATTTAAAATAAAGCGAGGCTGCTCTAATCGAAGGTGGTACATTCCAAGAACCCTCAGGGCTTCATGGAGTGAAGTTGGAAAAGCCCCGTGAGGATCATGATTAGTGTTATATGGGGAATGGTTGAAAGAAGTCTGAGGAGTGAAGAAAGGACTAAACAAAGATGCACATTGGGCCCTATTCGGGAATGCAACATGAGTATTACTTGTAAGGCTGGGCCTGCTTTTCAGTGACTTCTGCAAACTGGAAGTCAGGGGGTTTATGAGAAGACTAATAATAAACTGGAAAACTCTCTACAGTAACGTTAGAAAATGAGTAGTCCTAGTGCCAATACTGGGGACATTGGGTATGAGTTAAATTGAGAATATCTTGATGATTCTATCAACAGTATAAGAATCCCAACCTTGAGATAAAGATTTGGGAAGCATCTATATATAGGTGGTAAACTTAAGCCAAGTAATTATCTTCAGGCTCATAAAGTCCGCTGTCATTGAAATTCTTAAGCAATGTTAAAAAAACTTCTGTGTTCCCTGGAGATGATTCATCTTCTCCAAGATTGTATAAGCAAGCAAAAAATAATTGCAAATGTCTACAGGTCATCTTTGTAATAGTAACTTAAAGGTTTTTAGCAATCCTATCCTTTCTTTTAGATTTTTAAATTTCTAAGGTTGAAAGCCCAAGTTGGCATGTCTTTCTATTAGAAATTTCTGTTTTCAGAAAATTAGAGAGCCAGATACCCCTGAGAATTGTTTGACCCAGTGAGTTCAAATTATATCTGCCTACAGTATAAATTATTATCGGATAAGACACTTGCACAATTCCAGTGGTTGGAATGCACAAGCATTGACTTAGGTCATTTCTGGCAGCTATTGAACAAAAGATTGAGATGAAGAGATTGTTCATTTTTCCAAGATTGAGATGAAGAGATTGTTCATTTTTCCAAGAGACAGCGTCCCAGGGTCAAAGCACAGCACAACCATTTAACCTTATATTTGAATTTGTAGCTTGAGAACAAGACTTAGGGATTCTTTTTTTTTTTTCTTATTTCAGCATATTGTGGGGGTACAAAAGTTTAGGTTA
>JAQIFY010001286.1:0-14306 GCA_028533085.1 Varecia variegata | reverse complement strand
TACTCCCAGCAATCAAAGGCCTGCATGTTCAGCATCTTTATAATCCCCTCTGTTTCCGCTGAGACACGTATGACACTCTTTTCTCTACCTGCCATTTAGTAATAGTAGCCAGGCTGAGTGACAAACAGTCCAGTCCCTAACCCTTCCTACTTTGACAAGCTTTTCATAATAGCTCCCCCTTGCTTCACACCTTTGCTAAAAGGTGAATGCGTGTTGACATATCACATTCCTTTTGGACATCTCCCTAGCAGCTGTCAGGATGAGCTTGTATTTTCTGCTTGTTTTACACATACTGTCATAAAGCCCAGGAGAGTCTTTGCTTTCTGATGTAACGCAATCCCCACACGTGGAGTTTTTCTATGTCTTTCAAACACTGTAATCCTGGTTACAAACAATTCTTCTACACTTACTCTAATTCAGGATTAACTTGGAAACATCCGATGACTCCTTTATTGTTTAAAGAGTTGCACAATAAAGTCAGAATCAACCACGCAAATATTTCATGCTCTTCATGGTCTGTGAACTGATGCTAACCAATTCTTCATGATTCATTCTATGTGAGCAGTACATGCTCATAAGACAGTGGACAACCAGACTCATGTTGATGAGGATTTCCTACCAAGATGCAACTAAGGAACTTGGAATAATTTATAAGAGAGGTGAATGAATATATTTTTCTTAGTGTCAGAAGAGGACTGAAATGATACTCTATAGTTAACAGGGAGTTATAAGCCTCTAAATATTAATCTAGAATCTGACTAACATATGATAAGGATTAAAACTGCATTACTTATAAAATAAGAATCTGTGGTCATTATTTGAATTAAAATTACTTATGTGGAAAGGAGAAATAGAAGAAGTACAGAGAACAAGAAAAAATAAAAAGGAAGAGAAAGGAAGGAAATATCAGAATGTCACTGAAAGAACATTAACTTTTGGAAGACATGGGCAAAGGGTCTGATTCCTGGCTGACCTGCCTACCACTTGTGTGACACTGAGTACATCAATAGCATTTCTGACCATGTTACCCACAAAACTCTAACATCATGAACACATAGGTGATAATTCCTATTGGGCTAAAGTTGTTGATGACAGAAAACAGAAAAAGAAAACAGAGACAGAAATGACTTTAGCTAAATTAAACAGGAGGATAATTTATTGATGTGATATCAGGGAACTCCCAGAAACCTTAGGAAGGTGGGGGTGGGGAAGGCAGGAACAGAAAAAAGCCGAGTGCAATCATTGTCCTACTGCACTAAGTTTCTGATGGAGCAGTGGATGAAGTGTTATTGCAGGTCCTCTGCCACAGACACTGCAAACTGTCCCTGCACCTTTCAGTAACTCCCTCAAGATTTCACTTTGTAGGCCTGTGGACAAACCTAGGTATGTGGCTCTGCCTTAAAGCAACTTTCTGCTTCTAAGGAGCAGATCTATCTGATGCCCCATTTCCCAGGCTTTGATAAAGAGAGGCCAACCCCGCCTCCCTCCTGTCTGTGGAGTCCCCCAATCTAAGAAGAGTATACAGATGCTGAAGGACTGTGATCACAAATTTCTATTACAGTATATCACAGATTATTAAAAAGGAAGTCATAGTAAAAGAAATACTTTGGTAAAAGTACCTTACACTTAGCGTACATTCAATAAACATCATTTGCAAGGTTCTTTTTCCCTGGTAATCCATGAACATTTTCACATATAGAATAAGGATTGCTATTTTCTTGTTAACTATGAGAAAATTGAGGTAAATATAAAGTTTTTGACCTAGGACCTAGGTGACATGGTGAATTGATGACAGACCTAAGAAGGAACTCCAGCTTCTTAGAAGTGCTTAGGCCTGATTGTTCCTGGAAGGGAGAAAGAAAAACAAGCACACAAAACAAAACAAAGAAAACTTTTACATGTTTCTCCCATTCAAGGGCAGTACAGAAGAAATGCCCTTTTTTCCTATTTGATTTGAATTCAGATTGAATTCTTCAGTTTTAGTTTTTGTTCCTCAATTCCTATTGAGTGGAGCCCCAGACTTCTTGTAATGAATAGTAGGGCAGGACAGCAGTAGGAGGGGGTTAATATTCAGACATGATGTCACTGACTGCTGAGTGAGTCACAGTGTCGGTTCATAGGTATACTTGTAAAATCCCCAAATTCCATCTGTTCCTTGATTTCCTTAGGCGTTTGGAGTTAGTTGATAAAGCTCACCTCAACCTACCATTGTTAAAGAATACTTTATTCTTTCTGGCATTTAAAATGTCCAAGTAGCTTAAAGAAAAGGTGTGGAAGTAAGAAGGAAAAGGAGGAATTACTTATTTAACAGTCCTTTATGCACCCCAGGGCTTTATTGTATAACCATATATAAATATAAGTGCATTTTAGTGTATTGTTACCCTAAGTGAATATATTGAATTAGTGTGTCCATTTCAATCAGCCCCAGGAACAATATATTCAAAAAGTAATCCATGTATTAAACCATACTCCACCTCTGATGGAAACTGAAACGTATCATCCTATTTTTTTGTGGTAATAAGTACTGAGAACTGGTCAGCATTCCTTTGCTTGGCATCTCTTAACTTCCACCCTTTGCTATAAGGTACCTCCCCATGTCCTAGATGCCTCTCCAGGTCTTTGTGTTCCCTGTCAGGTTCTGATGCTGCTCCACCACATCCTGCCAGGGACTGTTGCTGATGTCCCCAAGCTATTATTTCTCTAAGGTGAACCAATGTCCCAAGGGATACTATATTCTCTAGATGCCATCATTCCTCACGATCCATCACAGACACTGCCATTCAGCTGCTCCAGTGCCAAAAACATATTGGGAAGGAATCTCTGCTTTCATTAGTAATATTTTTCTCTGAGGATCCCAGAAGTATGTTCCTTATGCCCCATTATTTTTTAAATTCTAGCTAAGCATGTATTCCATTTTTTATGAATAAATGCATTTGGAGACCTCAACTCAATTTCATCTATAACAGTGCTCCAAATCGTTCCCTTTCCTTTAATTTATATTACCTCCACACACACTAAACATACTCTCAATAATAAAACCTTCTTGTTGTTATTTTCCTGATTGAATCTTTAATTTCTTATGCAAATAAACTTGTAAAAGGCCACTGGAATTCCAGTGATGAACATGACTTACAATCAAGCCAGAACCCTGTTATATCCCATATCTCATGGTCCAATAAATTAACACCTAATGGGCCTTTCTCATCATAAGAATGCATAGGATTTAGTTGTTTGGTTTTGTTTGTTTGTTTGTTTGTTTGTTTCGGTTGCTTGCTTTTCTTGACTTTCTAGTAGAAGTATGTATCAAAAAGCAGTTGCTTTATCATTTGGAAGGGGCCCTTGTGGCAGTGTTGTCCAATAGTACTTTCTGCAATAATGGTGTCAATGTTGTATACCTCTGCAGTTCAAAACAGTAGCCACTAGCCACATGTGATCATTGAGCATGTGATACATGCCCAGTATACTTGAGGAACTCACATTTTAATTCTGTTTAATTATAACTACATTAAGTAACTTAAAGAACGCAATAAATGTAGGTAGTGGCTACCACATTGGACAATGCAGCTGAGGAAAAGATTAAAAGCAGAAAATTCTCATTCTTAGTTCTATTAGATGTGGCTTGTAAATTTTAACATTGTATACCTTTTGAAGCAACACTCAAGAGTAAAGCAAACAAACTTTAATAGGTAAGACCCATAATATCCTGAATTAAAAAAAATAGGTAAGACCCTAATAATATTAAATTACAAATCAGATCATGAAAGAAAATAAATAATAAAGAATAAGATTTTCAAAAAGACTGTCAACAATCCATAATTCAAACCATACATCGTCAATAAAACTAAAGAAGTGACAATTTGGGTTTAATGTCACTGTGCAAAGCATAAAACAATTAAGAGAAACTGTTTCAAGAAGTAAAATAATTTGGTCTCGAAGTGTAATGGGTAAAAGTAATTGCCTTGGCTGGCAGGCATCTATCTAATTTCCTGATTTTAATGCCTTAAATACAAGGCATACAAGCACTAAAGCCAATTTTAAATAAACTCAGTTTTTTTTTTCTTCCTTTGGATATCAAACACATTTAGAATGGAGGGATGGAAAAGAAAGCGGTAAACAAAGGTAACATAGACCACCATGTGACATGAAGAGAAAGCTGAAGTATAACTAGGAAGTGTATAAACTTATACAGAGAGCAATTATGTACCCTGATCCCTAGAATTTTTCAATTATTCCTCAATAAATCTGGTTTAAAGTATTACGTGGGAAAGGGTTTAGCCGTGAGAATAAAGAATGGGGCAGATCAGCCAAGGCAGGTGTCTTGCTTTGCCCTGCCGTTGTCCTTGTTGACTCTGTTGCATTGCTTCTGAATCCCACGGAAAGTGAGAGGGTGTAAAGGTTGGGGAAAGTTCTGTTCACACCCCATCCATTGTTCTTCAGAGGGTCATTGATGAACAGGACCTCGGTTCTTGGAATTCAAAATGAGAAGAAAGCAGAATATTGTAATCCTTGAAGAATGATGATTGCCAACCCTTAATTTTGGAGCTAGACACTCTGCTTAATATATTAATATCCACCTATAAATATTATATTTTAATTTTTAATTGAATGAAAATTTAAGATAAGAGACACATGGTGTGCAAAATATTAGGCATCATGGTATAGTGAAAATAGTTGCTTCAGAGCCAAACAGTCATGGGTTTTGATACCAGCTCAATAATTATTTGTTGAAAAATCCCTGAGAGATTCACTTAAACTGTTTGAATCTCAGTTTACTGTTCTGTAAAATAAGGCGAAATGCCTCTCCTAAAGGTTTATTTTGGATGTTAAAAGATAAAATATCAAAAGCACATTGCTGGCCCATCATAAGCCCTGAACCAAGGTTAGTTTTATTTTTTCCCCTCCCTGTTCTCTGTCCACTAGGCACAAGCCCTAAGGAGATCACGTTATTTGAGACAAATGCATAATTTGTTTTCCTATCAGAGCTGTTGCCCTGAAGTCTTGCCCCCTTGCCTACCCTGGTGAATCAAGCTACAACAACTTGAAGGAAAGCTGAAGGTCCCATTTATCAATTTCTTCTTAAGCCAGGAAACTGGGACCAGTCCTGAGAAGCCAGCCCAGCTAGCTTTCCCCTGGCTCCTTCAACTTAGTGGAGCCAAGACTGAAAAGCAAAGCGAGGTACTGACAGCCCCAGAAAGCAGTTACTCAAGTCTTCCCAAGCCCAAGGTACTCAAAGACCCCTTCTTCATGCTTTTATTAATACCCTCAGTGCTCCCCACCCAGCGTCTCCATTCCATTCCTAGAGTGGAAACTACCTCTGTCTCCCCAAAGAAAGAAAAACAACACATGCCTCACTCTCTGCCAAAGGCTCTATGTCACAGCACCCCCTGATTTTCTGGTGTCTTCCCCTCTGCTATCAGTGCTGCTGCACATATCCCTGAGTGCCTTTGTAATCATGGTGATAGTGACAGCTGCGCTACAACCAGCATCTCTCGTGAGTGATTTCAGGGCACTGGGGTGGGTGATTTAGATGCATCGATTCTCTAACATATGAAGTATTAGCTTCATGTCCATTTTACATGGAGTAAAGCTGAGCCTTAAAGTTTAATTTGCACTTTTGTATAGTTAGTAAATGACAGAGCTGCAGCTCAAATCTCAATCTTAAATCCACATCCAGGTTCTTATTGCACTGTCATTTCTAGTCTTTTCCACCAGAATTTTGGCTTCTGAAAATCAGATTCCCTAATTGATTGGAGTTGGAGCTAACACTGAAGAATGTATGGCATCCTCAGAAAAGATAAGGAGACAGTATGAGACAGTGTTCAGAATTACAAAGTAGAAATAATTTAAAAGCATGTCACTGTCAATGCAATCTAGAAAATGTCTCCCTTTTTTTATTTCTGAGCCACCCTACTACTCTCATCTATAAATGTAGTTGATAACCTCTGTCCTACTTATCACAGAAGTGTGTTGGAAGGATCTAATAAGATGTTTTATATTAAAACTCTCTAAAAAACTGTGCAGACTTACATAATTTGGTATCATTATTAAAATTAGATACTATTAAATTTTAATAATCCCCTGCAGTGAGACCGTCTGCCATCATCTACAGATCATATTGAATAGGAATGCACCTTTTTTCTTGTTTCATTTTCATTCATAAGAAATCTATTTTGACCATAAAGCTAGAGGCCATGATAAAAAGATCATGATCTTTGCAGGTTGTCAGACTTAGATTTGTGTGCCAGCTCCAACAGTTACTTATACTTCACTGCTGCAGTTACTTACATAATCTGTGTCTCATTTCTCTCGGTTCTATAATGACACTAACCTGATTCCCTCTTTCATAGAATTTCCTGCAAGAATTAATGAGATAGCCGGCAAACATCTAATCCTGTGCTTTGTAGACAATAAGGATCAATGTCTGCTGTACCTGACTTAGGTAACCTGGGAGTGCTGTGTGCTAAACAGGAGGACAGCTTCCTTGGCATTATAAAGCACCTTCCATTCTTTAGATACATGATTTAAGGAATCATTTGGAAACCTGTGCAAGGCCAGGTGCACCAGATGACTGGTGGGGATTTTATTAAAAACACAGATGTGGAGAATCTGACACTCTACATCAGGGGAAAGGCTCAGGAATATGCATTTTAAACAGACATCCAATGCAATTTGTATAGGAAAGTAAGCTTCAGAACCACGTTCTTCAATGATAAGACTGATAATCCTTTGACACTGATGTTTGTGGTTCTTAATATGTCTTATGCTGATCACACTTTAGGGAATAACAAATCAGTGTGTCACTCCATGGCTTATAATTCAATGGAGCGATGTTTCGAGCCTATCATGCAAATATTAGGTTTTGAGAATCAATGGGAGTCAACATAATTTAGTTTTACCTCATGGTTCCTTGAGGTCTTGAAGGTCTTTTGGATGTAATCCTCCTTTCACCTCTCTGGTACTATTAGGAAAACAAAATTCCTTGAGCAGATTCTTGTTACTTCTACCACCAACTCCTCACTTTTACATGCGTGATGACTTATCAGGGACAGTGTAGGTTACTATGGAGACCATGACTCTTTTTTTAGTTGATTGACAGTTTCCACTTATGTAGCTCCTTTGCCGTTATGAGTTATAGTAGTGAAAAATAGCGTAAAACAGTGATAAGTCTTTCCAAATCTTGAAATTAAATGTGTCTCAAGTTGACATACTTAGCAGATGAAGGCAAGGAAAGATTCACTTCAATTTCTCCTTCCTTTTTTTCCCTTACTTGCTCATCTTGTCTTCCCTTTTTCTTTGCAAAATAATAGGACTCAATCAAAGACATGGGTTTGCATCTCTTTTGTTGAACTATTTTCCATAGTGGGCTCCTGACTACCTTCAGGAAACTCAAGCCAGGTAGAACTGCCAATCATGGTTCTGGGGGAAACCAGCTTGGCTCTGTGGTTGGGGTATGCAATTGACTGGTCTCTCTGGTTGGGTGCCACTGCGAGGAGGAATATAGTGCAACTGCCAAGATCTATGCACTGGCCACTGTGAGCGCCACCCTTCTGTTTTGTTTCTAGTTTACCCCAAGTGGGCTAGCCTTTCTGATTCCTCAGTGTTTTCCATAAAACAAGACAAAAGTAGGCCTCCTTGGGAGCACCTCTAATTGCTAGGGAAGCTGGATATTCACCTTGGGCTCTCTTTTTCCCTCTAGTAAAATTACAGGCCCAGGGGAAAACTCTCATTTTGGCACTGTATCAGCTTGGGAGAAGGGCCCCACAGTCAGAGTAAAACTGTTTACTTACCCATCTAATGTGGCTTTTGTTGCTTTTTGGTGTCCAGGAAGGTGTTTCAGCCTCACTCTTGGGTTCTGGGATATTCACAAAGGTTTATTTGTCTGTAGACATTGCTAGTTTTACTTTCTATGAAGGAGACTAAAGCCAGGGTCTCCTATTTTGTCATCTTGCTGATGTCCAGATAAGTAACTTAAGAGCATGACCATGGTATCTTCCAGACTACAATGGTCCAAAATCTTTTCTTTAAATTAAATATGGTTTTGAAACTCAACATTTTGCATATCTGGAAGCAAAACTGCTTTGGTTGAACTAAAGGCTGGAGACACTGAATACACCCCAAGCAACCCTAAGCTTGCTCCTAAAGCACATTTAGAGAATCCTAAAGTATCCTACAAGGTAATGTCAAAAACCAATCATTGATCTATAGACTCATTCATCAATTATGTCTTTGATCCAAATAAATTGCTCTTTAGTGTTTCTTGTTTACCAGTTCCTAAAATAAATAATCCAATTAAGGATTCATTTAGCTTTGGCATTTTTATTATTATATAATTATTGTCAACTCATTTTTTAAAACTTTGTCTTATTGGCTATTTAGAAATGCTCTATCTTTGTCATTCATGTCTTAAAATGAGTTTAACTCAATGCATTCTCCTTCTAGTGGAAGTTGCATGCTAAACATTTTCACTTGTAGAGATGGTTTCAAAGAATCTTTTTCTTGTAATTGAAAACTAAGACAGTGTTACTGAGCAAATGGGCTTGCTACCCAACATACATAGAAACAAATGCTATGGCAATGGCTTCTGAAAAAGAAAAGCTTTAGTGCAAGGCTAATTAGCAAGCAGATAGGAGGCCTGGCTCAAATCTACCTCCCCAGTTTGGGCTCTGGGCAAGTTTTAAGGGTTTGGAGGGCAAGGGAAAGTATTAGGAATGTTGGCTTGCCAGGGCCTGTTTGGAGGGCTTTAAATTTGACCATTTATGGTAAGGTATATTGAAGCAGATTTTAGCACCAGATTTTCTTGGCCAATGGACCTCTTGCTTCTGAATGTTTTCCAGTGTTCAGGTTCTGGTTATGTCTTAGTCTTCTTGGTCTGCAGGGAGGAAATGTTGAGTCTGTGTGTTGCTAGCAGGCAGAGCTTTTTCTATTACACATGTCCAAGCTACATGACTTGTAGTTTTTGCTCTGTTATACCTACAAAATAACTTGACATTCTGTTTTCAAGAGTAGGACCAGTTTGAGCTGGTCCTTCAGGTACAGCATTAACAAATGCTAAGAATTGTGAAAAGGGGGATGGGAGAAAAGCTTGATGTTTCTGAAATCACCCACCCTAATCTATCTGCATGCATTTCCAATCCATTCAATACAAGTAATATGTTGGCCCCATTGTTTGGAGAAAGGAATAAACATTTTTTGGAATAATGTAAAAACTACAGACAGGCTATATATTTAGGGCTGTTTTCCATGGATCTCTAAGGCTCTACTACCATGTTCCAAGAGTTTCTTGAACTTTTGGTGCTGACTTTGTTTGACTGGCATACTTTTAATATTTTACCTATTTTAATTAACTACTGTGGTAAAAATTAGCATATATACTTATATCGTTAATCATTTTTAACATATGTGAGAGTAAAAAAAACATTAATTCTGATACCAAAACACCTTAGAATAGAGCTTTGAATAAGAGTTATTCAACTATCTCTATACTTATATTAGAATTTCTTTTAAGTGAAACATCAAAAAGGATTGCTGTGAGTCTGCATTTTATTTTTAATTTAATGCTTCTAAATCCAGGAGAAATAAGAAAAGAAATATGTGCCATTCATTGTTTTTAAATCTATGTACTTATTATCTTGTATGTATTCATCCAAGTTGAAAAAGCAAAAAGCTAATTCCTAAAATATCCTGAAATTCTTGGTTTCTGCCAAACCCATCCTCTAATTTAAGACATGATATTGTACCAAATGATTCTCTGTAACCATCTCATCCTCTGTTGTATTACAAGAGAAGTAATGGCTGTCTCAGTAAAATATAAGGAAAATACAGTACACATGGAAGTTCTTATCTCCTGATTACATTTCAAAAGATCCATTTAAGAGATCACTCATTGAAGAGTTTGTTTCAAAGAAAAATGGTATATCCCATGCATCTTTCTCTTGGCTATAGTACTTTCTTTCAGAAGGAAAAAAAGATAATTCTCTAAGAAAACAACAGTGAAAAGCCAGCTAGGCACCTACGAAAAGAATTTTAAAAAAATAAGAAAAAAAAGGACTAATTAAAATTTTAATATTAATGAGCTTTACTTCTGGTAGAACTATTTTTGTTTTTGTTGATGTTGTTGATGTTCAGGAATGGCATATTAGCAATTGGCCTAAATTGTTGCTCACTGGCTTCTCTCAGCTCCTACCATCCCATTTCCCAAATAACTGGCTGCCTCAGGCTTCCATCTGAGATAGGTACTACCTTGGATGATTGACAATGTAGAAGAGAAAAGAATGTATACAATGTGTCCTTTCCTTCTCTGCTGAGATGTTACAACAGTGAAAAACCACCTGTGGAGAAAAATTTTTCTGGTTCACAATTTTCATGTAAATGATAATAATTTACTTAGTCTTTCATCTGGGAGAAAAACAAAAATACCTCCTCTAGAATTTTTATCTTGTGCAAAATAAAAATGACCCAAATGGAAAGATGAATTAGGACAGCAGCATTTTTTAAAATTATTTTTAATTATTATTGGTATATAATAGTTTTATATCTTAAGAGGGTACATGTGATGTTTTGATAGAGGTATACAATGTGAATTAATCAAATCAGGGTAATTGGGGTATCCATCACCTCAAGCATTTAACATTTCTTTGTATTAGGAACATTCCAATTCCACACTTTTAGTTATTTTAAAATACACCCTAACTTATTGTTGATTACAGTCAACACCTTGCTGTGCTATCAAATATTCATTCTATCTAACTATATAACTATATTTTTGCATCCATTAACCATCCTCACTTTATCCCTCCCTCCCCACTACCCTTCCCGGCCTCTGATAACCATCATTCTACTCTCTGTCTCCATGAGATCAATTGTTTTTAATATTTAGCTCCCACATATGAGTGAGAACATGCGAGATTTATCTTTCTGACAGCAGCAATTTTTAGAAAACTATCTGACTCTTTTTAAAGTGTCACTCTTACAAATAATAAGCAGGAAAAAAAAATCTGATGGGGCATCCTCCAGCCTCAAATCAATATTTTCTTATATGTTGTTATTTCCATGAAGCATTGATATATTAATGTTGAATGCAAAATTTAAAATATTAGATCAAAGCAAAACATCCTAATAACATAAAATGATTATGCTTCAAATTATAGTTTTCAAAGTGGTTCATGTTTAATTACAACCCCAAGCCTCAATGCCCCATCTAATTTGTTTATAACAGAGAACTTGTTGGCACAGCAGTCTGTAATACCAAGTTTTTTCTTGTCAACTCTATTTTATACATCCCTTTCTCCCATCCTCCCTTGAAATACTATGATTTATAGGCTGCTGATGTGATTTTTTTTAATTGGAAAAAGTGTATAAAGCCTACTTTTTCTAGCAAATGTGTAAAAATAGCTGCCATTCCAAGTCAAGTGTATCAGCAATCACTCTAAAACCAAACAAATTCTGCTCTGTATAAGAAAAGTATCTTCCTACTGCACTAAATTGTATAACATTAGCTCTATTGTCTGTTTTCATCAGTCTTTGAAAAATGAGTTGTGTGTGTGTCTGTCTTTAAAGATTCTGGAGCTTTCTTGGCTGCTGGGTGATTATTGCAAGGCAGGGAAATACTAAGTACAGATGGAAAGTCATCCTCAGTTGTGGCTCAGACAGATGGTCTTTGGAATCTAATTCAGGGAGCCGTGAGACATGCCTGAGAGCTTGTTGCCTTTATAGCAGTTGCTGTTAAGAATGCAAAGCTGCTCACCAACACAACAAATGTGTTAGGATGCTTCTGATTGGCTTCTCTCTTCTTCTTTGGTTCCTTAGGATTAGAGTGTATTTAATGTTACCTGGAAGAACATTGGGTAGAAAATAGCTTTATCCCTGTGTCCCTTTATTTCTGTAGTGACCACTCTCTCTAAAATTAGAAAATGTAAAATAAACAAAAAGAACGACCACCTTTTTACTGGAAGTGTGGTCTATGACCAGGTGCATCGGCATCAGCTAGAGACTTGCTAGAAATGCTGAACTTCAGGCACTACCCCAGACCTGCTGAATAAAGATCACTTTTTAACAAGAGCCCAAGGTAATCTCTATTCACATACAATGTGAGAAGCAATGCCTTAGAAATCATTGCATTGTTGCCCATCCTTTTTACAGAAGGAGGAAAAAAAGTTATTTTTTATGTCCAAAGTCACACAGGTAATTGGATAATTGGCAGCAGAGTGGGGACCAGAGCTCTGGGTTCGCAGTGTAAGCATCGACTTTGTAAACAGAAGTGCCTGGTTCAAATCAGAAACGTGCCATATATTAACCTCCCAGTTCTAAGCATCACATACACAGTGACTTTGACGGGATCAGCTTCCTCTTCTCTGAAGTGAGAAGAACTTCAGGGAGCATACTGGAAGCAACAAACCAACCAGTTCTACACAATAAAGTGAAACAAATGATGAAATTGGAGAAAGGTGAATATGTGGGGTTATGAATCTGTATCTCGCAAGGTGGTTGTGCAGATCACATGAGGTGATATATGCAGAAGCTTATAGCACAATCCAGATATTTTCCCGAATCTTAGTCCAATGCACTTCCTTAGACTTAGAACTTCCTTTCAACAGCCAAAACTTGGATGTAATCAGTGGCTCTTCAGGGCCATTATTGACAATGGACACCCAAGAGTGAGAGCATAAGAAGTAGATGGGGGACATCCAGCGGTATTCTGATTTTGCGGAGAGAAAGAAGGGTTATCAGACGTTAGATTGTGTTTTGTGGCTCCTTTTATTTTGAGAACAAAATTTTTCCGGTCACAGATCTTTGTAACAATTTCCAATATCCAAATGAGAGAAGAGCTAGAAGACTCCACAGGAATGAGAGGGAGCTCCTCTGCAATGCTCAGCACCATGGCATGAAGCAGAGACTCAGACTTTGAATTCATTCCACATGCAGTCATCCAACACCTGCTGCATGTCAGACACTGTACTCATGACTAAAGCACCACCTCTGCCTCCAAAAGCTCATCATATGGGAGAAAAGAATCCACAGCAACAACAAAATAAAATCCAATGCTGTTGTGCAAAAATTAAAGGCATGTACAAAGTGCTCTTGGAGCAGAAAAGGATTTGGGATAGGTGATTAGAAAAAGTTTCTCAAAGTAATACTTTTGATCACAGTTTTGATAAAAACCTGCTCTTAATAAAAGCAGGCACTCCAGCAGAGGGAAGCACAAAGAATGGCTACAGAAATGGCTAGTTCTTCTCATTCTGTTTTTCCTTCTCCCCTCCTTCTCCTTTTTCTTCTCTTTTCTTCTCCCCATGCCCCCCCCCCTCCTCCTCCTCTTCCCACACTTAGAAATTTAATTATAAAGAATTTTATGAAAACATTTATCGTATCTTTTAGTTGGTGGGGCTGAAGTCAGAAGTCACGAGACCTAGCAAGAGGGACATATTATTTCTATCTCTGCAAATAAATATGTGAAAGTAAATAATCACCCTATTTCAGCCAAGTCTCAGATTTTACCTGTACCCACGTTGAGCTGCTTGAGCCCCAGCAGTAGATGTGGCTCTGTCTTTGTCTTTAGCTCCTCTCCGGCATGTAGACGTTCCTCCCCACTTATAAAGTAGGCTTCAAAAACCCAAATTTTATGCCAGACCTGACATTCGTTTTAAATGATAGGCCAGATATTTTAATTCAGAGCAAAAGAGATCATTTACACAGCTGCAAGTGTCAATTAATGAATTTTTAAATTCTCTTTTCTGGATTAAAAATGAGATATCCTTTCATTATTACACAGGCAAAAAAAAAAAAAAATCTCCTCCAATTTCCGTCAGGAGAATTATTGTACTGTTCACCTTCAAATGCTTTGGTTTGTATTCATTTTCATCTCTGTGCAGTGATGCCTTCTGGTTTATAATTAAATAGTTTCTAGAAATGAACATGTTACTCATTCTTTTTAAACTTTTGCTTCTGACATTCAAATATCTGTGTGAATTCTTTATTATCTTATTTGATACCTATTGTTGACCAAAATTAAGGCTATTGAGGCAGAAATAGTTTGACACAGGTTTATTGGAAGTCAAATATGAGGACTGATCCAGGAAGACACACCAATAGTTCTGGGCATGTTCCAGAATCTGCTATGAGTTGGAAGCTTTTATGGGTAAATTTAGAAGGAAGATAGGGGAGTCCTCATACCAGAGTTGTTCTTTTCATCTGAGGGTACAACACAGAGGTTAGGATCTGTCGGCTGCAGATTACAACATACAGGCTAAAATGTTCTACATGCAAGATAAGTAGCAATGATTCAGAAACAAATCAGTGTCCTTTTCAATGTC
>JAQIFY010001285.1:0-14306 GCA_028533085.1 Varecia variegata | reverse complement strand
TGCATGTGTGAAAGCTAGAGGTTCAAGGTTTCTTTAGGGGTGATGAAACTGTCCTATGATTGAGGTGATGGTCGCACAACTCTGAATATACTAAAAGCCATAAATTGCACACTTTCGCTTTCAAGGGGAGGATTGTATGGTAAATTGTATCTCAGTAAAGCTGCTTAAAAAACGAAAAAGCAAAGCAGGATTCAAGAACGTGTTGAGATCCCAGCTGTGCCATTCAGTGGCTGTGACTGTGGGCAAGTCCTGTAAGTCCCCAAGTCCCAGCAGGGTACATCTTAAGCACTTCGTCTGTGGCCAGTTGTGTGAGCTGGTGATAAGTGACTGAATCTCAGATTAAATCTAAGCCCAAAGGGACCCAGCTGTAGGAAAGTCCAGGTGGCCCCGGCTTGGTTTCTGAGAGGCCTGGAACTGAGGGTGGAACAAGGGCACTGCTAGGAGGCAGTCCTAAGATGAACCCCAATTTCTTCTTGCTTTCCAGAGCAACTGAAGGATTTTCTGATGTGAGAAGAGAGAACGACACCAAGACGGAGGCCCTGTTCTTCATGATAGACATGCTGAAATCCGTCCTAAAAGAGGTAAGGTGCATGGGACTCAGGTGGCTGGTGCCCAGGTGGTGTCAGGCCATTGTCACCCACTCTGGGCCCACTTCACCCATCTCTTCTCTTGCACTGGGACCCCTGGTCTGGTCTCAGGTTCCAGCTCTCTGCACTGGTCCCTGGAGAACCAGGATTGCAAGTAGTCAGCCTGCAGGAAACAGAGACCTCTACTGGCAGAATCTTCATTTTATTGCCCTCACATGGCCCCCTGGACCGTGCACAGCTCAGTGACCCAACTACCAGGGGCAGTGCCGTGTTTTAGAAGGTCCCAAGCCCAGAGCAGATCACCTTGCTGCTTCCCTCACCCCCATTCCCAGGACCTGCACCGACTGGGTGCGGCAGGCTGCAGGATTATGGGGGGCTTGTGCTGTGACTGTGACTCCTCCCCCAGTTCCTGGCAGCGTCATCCATGAACACCTGACCCTGGGGCCTCTGCAGACATCCTTGCGTTGCCACAAAGGGAAGCCCTTCTGTGGCTGATCGGCCACAGGTCAGAGCCAAGACACAGGGGCTTCCCTGTCATGGCATTTTCTCCCGGGGTGGAAGCAAGTCTGGAAGCTGCTCGGGCTCTGTCTCTTTAGCTTTTTTCAAGCAGAGCTCCTTTGATTGTCAGGACCAGCAGTAACCTGCCTTCAGGTCCCTCCCTGTCCTAGCTGTGTCACCTGACTCAGCTGGCCCAGACCCTTGGAGTGGTCTCCAAGTCCCCAGGGTACTGTGAACTGAAGCCCAAGGAGCTGAGTGTAGGGAAATCTCACTCGGGGCACTCCTGACCCGCCAGCAGAGCCCTGTGGAGCTCCCCAGGCTCAGCTGCCACGGGTGGGCAGTGCCACCTCCTGTCCTTACCTCACCACATGCCCCCTCCCTTCCCCAGCGGTTGCAGTATGTGGAGGTCCCCGGCAGTCACTATATCCACATGGAGGAGCCCCACCACCTGGCTGGCATCATCAGCTCCTTTTTGCAGAGCGAGCAAAAGACCACAGCCGGGCTGTAGCTCCTGGGGGGCCACGGAGACCCGGTGCTCACCAGACTCAAGCTCCTAAGCCCCCCTGCAAGGCCAGGCGTGGTGGGGACAGGCCAGCGTGGGCTGGCAGTTAAGGGGATGGGGGCAAGATTCCAACTTTAACATCTGTGACTTCAAGAGGGAGACAGCGTCTGGAGTCGGGGTCATTTCTTTTGTGCTTACGAATCCCCAGTGAGCTGGCAGTGCCCACCTGGGCCTTTCCCTGCTGCCCGACTGGACGGAAAATAAAACTTGTATTCTCCATGCTTTGAGGCGGTTTCACTGCCAGCGGAGGCTGTTCCATTGAGGGGAAGGGGCGCACAGAGCAGATCAGAGCGTCTGGAGGCAGGACACCGAAGGAGCCGTTTTCTGAGGGCCAAGTCCTCCTGCTGGGCAGGCCTGGCCAGCGCTGGACCCAGACTGCCAAAGCACAAGGACTGAGAGGGGTGACACTGTCCTTCACTCCCAGCCCCCGCAGACTCCAAGACAGGGCTGGTGCCCGTTCCCAGAGCACTGCCTCCCTGGTGTGTGCAGGCCCTGCTGGTGCCCATGCCCTCACTGGCCCCACAGCTCCACCAGGCCACGACACTCTCCGTGGGGGGCCAGCGGCCAGCGGCCAGTGCGGCTCAGTAGGGTCGGAACTTGCGTTGAGCGCGCATTAGTTCAATCCTCTGCTTGTCCTCCTCGAACTTCCTGCGCAGCTGTGCTAGATCTGGGGGTGCGAGACAGGGCAGGGTCAGGCATGCACTGCGGCTGGGAGCTGTGCCCGCTGCCCCGACTAAAAGGCGCCTGCTCGTGCCAGCCGCCCCTCCCCCCAGTTCCCAGGAGGGGGCTCAGCACTGCCTCCCCCATTCCCCTCCCTCTCTGCTCCGGGGAATGGTCTGAATCAGGCAGCACTCAACTGCGGGCCGAGTCAGAGGCAAGGCTGGCTGGCACGCTGGAGTCCAGAGACAGGACGGGCGCCAGCAAGAGCAGCAGCACAGAGAAGGCAAAGGCCCCTGCCCCACCCCGCCCGGGGCGAAGAAAGACGAGGGCACTGCCCCCCCAGTCCTGACTGTGCTGACTGGAGGGGCCTTAGGAATTGGTAAAGGGACTCCACCCCCTGTGCCGTCGAGTTCAGAAGGTGACTCTGGGCACCGAGCGGCCCAGGCCAGCAGGTGCGTGGAAGGCTGACGGAGGCCTGCTGGGTGAAGCTGAGGGTCTAGAGAGGACAAGAGCAAGGGCGCAGGTGCTGGAGGGGGGATGGGCAGAGCGGGGAGGGGCCGTGAGGCAGCAACCGGGCAGGTGGTCAGGGCCTGCTGCAGAGCCCAGCCCATGCCCAGGCCAGGGCCAGCACCCTCTCCTGGGCCCCTCAGCAAGCCACCCTTCAAGCAGGGACACCAGGTGGCAGGGCATCGAGCTCAGCAGCAGCAGCACCACCACCAAGAGGGCACAGGTGATCAGGTGCTCGGCCATGGGAGTGGCCATGCAGGGCCACCTGACACACACATTCTCACTCACACCCCCCCAACACTCACACTGCCCCCCACACACTTGGCAGTGCCTTCTCTGTACCCACAGCGGGCTCTTGAGACCCACCCTCTGCGACTGGACGCCTTGCACACCGGAGGCTGACAAGTTCCAGCACTAATTGCTCAGGGGGCCCAGAGGAGGACCCACCTCCAGGCCCCAGGGGCCTCTGCAGGTGCTAATAACCCAGGGTCCCCACCCATTGGGCAATGCAACAGCCCCTGTGGGACAAGAGGACCAGCACATGGGGGTGCTGCCAGCCTGGGCCTCAGACCTGAGCCCATCGGGAGGCCTGTGCCTAAGGACACTCCCCCTGACCCCCGTCCCAGGCCCAGCGCCAGTCCTCTGGAGCGCTGGCCACAGGCCTCTCCATGGCTGGGCACCACGGGCAGTGGGGCTTGAGGACAGGAGCTGGGTGCTCTCTTACGCTCCATCTTGGACTCTCGGTGCTGCCAGGCATAGAAGTTGAGCAGTTCCTTGCGGGCACGCTTCCGTCTCTCCCTCTCCAGCACCCGCAGGCTGGCTGCCTCCGTCCGGGGCAGCACGGGCCGCCGGCCCCGGCGGGTCACCTTCACCCAGCCCTCCTCGTCAGGGACTCCTTCCTCCTCCTTGGCCTTAGCCTCCTCCTGCAAGGAGCACGACCCTGCTGATGGGCAGGCTCCTTGGCCAGAGTGTGTACTCCTGGGCCCACCCCAGAGCCTCCACAGCAGCCCCTCCACACCCACCCCTGCAGTCAGACCCACCCTGGGCACCCAAAGGTGCAGGCTGCCTCCCTGCCCTGCCCCCCACCCTACAGCACAGTGTTGGGACCAAGCATGGGGGGCGGGTGGCAGAAGTGCGACATTGCCTCCTCCACCCCCTACACACCATTTAGAGACTAGATGTCACCCAGCCAGGTGGCCCAGGATTAGCAGGGAGCCTGGACTCTACAGGGTGACCAAGGACAGGCTGCCACCACCCCTCCCCCTTGGGAGCCACACCAGGACACCTGTGGTACCACCTTCCCCAGGCCACACAGATAAGCTGGGCTGTCCCTGTGGAGACCCTACCTCAGCTATCTTCTGGTCATATGCCTCCATGAACGTGTCCACTTCAGTCCTCAAGGCCTCGGGGTCAGGCACTGAGTCTGCATAGTCACTGATCCACTCTGAGGGAGAAAGGGGCCTCAGGCCTTGGTTCCTCAGGCCTGACACTTGGGCCCCACCCAGGGCCCACCCCAGGCCAGTTGGGATCATCTTACTCAGAGCCACAGGGACTGGAGACTCGAGGCCTAGGGTGCAGGTGGTAAGGAAGATTCTAGCGGTAGCAAGCTGGCCCTCTCTTCTACCACCCTGCGTGTCGGTGCCATTCAGTGCCAAAGGCTCAGGCTAACATCTCTCTGATGTGTCCCAGACACAGCCCAGCGGCCCACTTGCTCAGGCCTCGCACACACTGCTCTCGGGGAGGGTGGGTGCAGCTCGTGACATTCGTAGACGCTGTCCCTATAGAGCTTCCCACCAACCCAGGGCCCAAAACGTAGGTCCCTGACACCAGTGGTGTTACTCACTATGAACGCCACTCTTCACAGGATGACTCTCCGTAGAGACCAGCAAAGGGCCCTTCAGGGTCAAGGCAGCTGACACTCCACCTGGCTTCTGGAATACCACATAGGCTACCTGGAACCCCTGGGAAGAAAGAGATGTCACAGTGTGGGGACCTCCACACCTGCCCTCAGCCTAACCGGTTGCTGGACCAGGGGACAGTAATGGGCTAACCAGAGGTCACCCCATAATCCAGGTGAGGGACAGCCATACTCCTAGTTATCCAACTTCTGCTAGAAGTGACACCTGTTCCTAGCTCCTCCCCCAGGAAGAGGGGACACATAGGAGGCCTTTCTTCCAGTCATGGGAGGGACACAGTGAAAAGTGGGGCTCACCCTGGGCCAGGTCAGGTTCATGGAAGCCAGGCCTGGGATGGGCAGACAGATGTCACTGTGCCAGGAAGAGGTGTGGGCTCAAGGCCACAGGGAAATGTGGAAAGAACAGTGCTCCTGGAGGTGAGGCCACCCAGCCCATGGAAGACTCCACCTCAGCAGGGAAACAGGTGAGGAGCTCGGGGAGGCCGTTCCGTGCAGCCAGCAGAGATGGCCCCAAGCTTTAACACAGGACAACGCAAAAGCCAGGAAGGAAGTTAAAGGATGTGATAAATCCAGGAACAAATCAGAGGCTTGTCACCCTGACAGCCTCCCAAACCACACAGCAAGGACTGGCCCAGGACTGTACAGAATGCTCTCAAAGTCCCACTGCCAGCTCCTCCTCACCCTAGCCCCACCCCACGCCCCCCATTCTAGCGGGATCCAGTACTTGGAGGCTTACCGGAACAGGCTTGGGGTGAAAAAACTTTGACTTTGGCTCCTTTGGGCTCTCAGCAAGGTCCGGCTTCTCCTGTAACTCCACAGACTGGACATGGCCGCAGGGGGACAGCAGGCGCGACAGGCTTTCCTACCACGGTACAAGGGAAGCAGAGCCAATGTCACAGGGCCTTTCCTCTGCCCTGGGTGGTGCTGCCAGAGGATGAGAGCCCTTGAAGGACTCGGAGCTCATGTCTGCCCAACCTGGAGAGCCTGGGCACCATGTCCTCTGACCTGTTCCCTCATGGACAACATGGAGGTTGACATTCCCACCTGACATACAAGACAGGTGGGGACATTTTTGGTGTTGTTCTGATTTTATATGACGACTAAGTTCCACTCCCTGAATCAGAAGTACATGGTCAAATCTACACCACGAGAATCAGGACGGTGGCTGTCCTTGGTGCGTGAGGGACAAGCGGGGATTTCTGGGGAGTGCTGATGTTTCTCCATCTGGCCGCTGATTATACAACTGTGTTCAGAGTTGTATACCCGTGAGCCAGACCCTTCTCTGCACATATGCTACACTTCAATAAAGGTTAAAAACGACACCCTCTTACAGGAACTGGCTCATGTTAAAAAAAAAAAAAAAAAGACATCCTCTTCTGAACACTTTTTTCTAACTTTAGAAGAATTTTTTAGAAATTGTGATTTCATTTTTGAAAATAAACTCATCTAAAATCCAGCAATCCCTTAGTTTCTCTCTGTAAATTTACATAATAATAAATATATTGTCTGCGAGAAAAATTAACAGATGTGTCTAGATGGTTGAATTACAGGCAATTTTGATTTTCTTATACTTTTCCTATTTTTAAATTATGGACATGTATCACTTTTATAATCAAGAAACAAACGTGTAATTAAAACAATTTTGGGAGATATATATTAATAAAAAAGCTTTGGGCTCCTCAGAATTATATATTTCTAAACATCTTTAAAAAGATGTGCTAGTTTCCTGTCACAAGAGATAGAGGCAGCCCTCTTGACACTCTCCTCTAGGGGTCCCCTCAGCTGCTTCCATCTCACCACCAAGGACTGGGGGGGTGCCAAGGGAGTCCCCCATCCCGAGCCCACAGTTCCCTTCCCAGACGCAGCTCACCTCTGTGCAGTATGGGGGCACATTGAGGACAAAAAGGGTGCGCTTCTGAGGCCAGGTGGACTTGGTGCCTTCACGGACACTGTGTGCTCTCACATAGAGGTAATGAGAAGCCTGCTGTTTTTCAGAGAACTTGACTGGAATGGCTGGAAGGGAAAAGGGGGTGGGGAGGGACGGCCTGAGTAGTCAGATTCCGGCCAGCCAGGGCTGTGGCCAGCATTCACACAACTGCCTTTGCAGTCCCATCTGTCAGTCCATCTGTCCATGAATCTATCCTTTGCTGAGCCCTCCCCCTTGGCAAAGCCTGTGCAGGCTATGAGAGTGAACAGAGAATCTGACCAGGAGGAGCTACCAGGCTGGTAGGGAGAGTATGTATACAGGCAATTATCACAGAAGGGGAGCGCAATGAGAGCGAAGCTCAAACCTGCTGCTCTTGGGGTAAACACCAAAATCCTAACCATGGCCAGAAGCCCCATGTGACCCATCCAGGCTGCCATTGTGGCCTCTTCTTGCATCCTCCTCCCCTATCCCTCCTTCCTCCAATAAGTCATGGCTTCACTGCTGTCCTTTCTACCTGCCACATCAACCTCTTCCCTCCCCACAAGCTTCAGGTTTTAGCTCTGGAGAGCCTTACATCACCTCCATCCCTTTGTGCCAGATTAGACACACCTGGCTGTGCCTTCGTAGCTTCTCTAACAGTGTGTAAGTCTACACTGGAGGGATTCTCTGGCTAATTACTGGCAGGCCCAGAAATTTTAATCCTCATAAGGCTAGGAACTGTTTCTGTTTTTCTATTTTTCTCTGTGCCACCTTCCTCAGAGTATAATGGGGAAACAGCTGCAGGCCCTGCACTCAGGAAGCTCACATTGTAATAAAGGGAGAAGACAATGAACAAGCAAACATACAACAAGCTTATATGAAAGAAACATACAGAGCGACAGGTGGCAGGCGGAGGCCTTCTTTCAATACATTATCAGAGAAGGCCTCTTTGAGGAAGCTACATTAAAGCTCAGACCAAATGACACAGTGCAACAGTCCAGCACAGAGCTGCTTGGGGAAGAGGGCACAGCAAGTTCAAAAACCCTGAGGGTGGAAACAGCTGTAGGTCAGCACGAGCCACAACACGTGGGCCATGCAGGTAAGAAGTCTGGTTACGTTTTAGGTGCTACCTTGTAAAGCCACTGGGCGGGGGAGGGGGTTATCGGCAAGCGTGTGAGGCATGATCTGATTTAAACCTGACTTTAGAAAAAACATTCTGGCAACTGGTGGAGAACTGAATGCAGGAGCAAGAATAAGGAGGAGAACCAAGTAAGAGGGCACATACAGCCCTGGTGAGAGCTTACTGGGGCTGAACTAGGGACTGCAAATATATGATGACAAGGGGATGGGCTCACTTGGGCGAGGGGGTGTGGACAGACGAGAGAAGTGCGCCGCGTGGGTCCTTGGGTCCCCGCGGCCTCACGACCTGCCCCGTCCGGGGCCAGCGACCGCCAGGGCTCACACCCAACTGTGCGGCTGCACCTGAGGGCCCTCAACCACCGCCCACCCCCCAGTCACCTTCCGGCGATGCCTGGCAGTTTCCCAGCCTCGCGTCCCGGAGCCCCTCACCTGAGTAGCCCCTCACCTGAGTAGCCCGGCGGGCTTGGGAACCCCTCCTCAGGGTCCCTTGCCGCACGCTTCCTCCTGCGCGCCACCATCTTGCCGACCGGAAGCGCGGTGACCGCTGGGAGTTGTAGTTCAGCACTGGGAGAGTTCGCTTCCATGACAACGGCGCCGCGTGGAGGCCCCGCCCACCCGATTTCAGGCCTGCCTCTCAGGCCCCCGACACCCCAGGGCCCAACCTTCATTTGCTTAGAATAAAATCAGCGCTCGAATGTGGAAGTGAATGTCAGCCTTGGCCCAGGCCGTTCACGAGTACGAGCTCAACCTTCCATCACTCCACCCGTTCATTCATTCGTTCCTTCCACCAACAGCAGAGCATGCTGCAGGCACTGACTGTCCTAAGCGCTAGAGGCTAGATGAGGTGAGGCAACACCCAGCCTCCCTGGAGTTTACCTTCCAACCAGGGGAGGGGAGGAAACGTTAAACACATACGGAAGCATAATGTAATGCATACGTGTTACTGGAAAGTGCCGAAGCGAAAAATGGAGGACGAAGTAATTTTAAATTACATTAATTAAAGGAGATGTCACAATTTTAAATAAAGTCAAGGCCCCATTGAAGTGACATTTGAACAAATACTTGAAGGATGTGAGGTGTTTGGCAGGCGGGGAGGCAGTATTCTGGGCAGAGGGAATGGCAAGTGCAAAGTCCCTGAGGCCGGAACCTGCCTTGTGGGGTAGAGAAATACCACGGAGGCCAGTGTGGCTGGAGCCCAGTGAGCCAGAGGCAGAATCAGTGAGGGGATCGGGGGCTTGGCCAATCCTATGGGTCTGGTAGACCACTGGAAGCACCTCAACTGTTCCTCTGAGTGATGGGGGCCACTGTGGGATTTTGAGCAGACAGGAGTGATGTATGTGTAAACAGTATCACTTTGGCTGCTGTATTGCAGTTAGACTGTGAGAAGGCAAGGGCAGCAGCAAGGAGGTGGTTTAAGACACCACTGCAGTAATTCAGAGGAAAAAGGATGGCTTGGTCGCCAGGGAACTCGCAGCAGAGGCGGTGTGAGGTGAGGGTTTCTGAGTATGTTTTGAAGAATTCCAATAGGATTTGCCGACACACTGGATGTACAATATGAGGGAGAGAGGTCCAAGACGGCGCTAGCTCTGCTGTCTGAGCAACTGGGAGGATGGTGTCTCTGTTTACTGAGGTGAGACCGAGACCGCAGGAGAGGCCGGCTCAGGAGCTCACTGAGGGCACGCTGATATGCCTTGTCAACATCCCAGGGGAGATGCCAGGTGGGCAGATAGATATGAGAGTGAACATCAGAGATACTTGGCCTGGGGAAATACACCTGGAGGTGGCAACATATAGGTGTTAGTGAGGGCTCTGAGAGACTGCGCCATCACCGAGCAGGATAGTGTCAACAGAGCAGGGAAGCAGCCCAACCACTCCATTTATGTGGCCTCCAAAGGTCCCCTCACACCATGTGCCCATTAGCCCTTGAAATATCCAGTATTCTTTTCCCAGTGCAGTTACTTCTTGGAAATGGCTGTTGTGGGGAAGGACTGGGGTATGGCTACTGCAAATATCTGCTGTGGCATCACAGGATTCTTCTCAAGGGGACCCAGCCTCCATCTCGTACAGTGACCCCTGGGTCTGAGGACGGGCTTAGGCCTGGAAGCTGGGTGAGGGGCTGGGATTTCCCACTAGCAGCTGGCATTGGCTTCCTGCTCGTTTTCGATCTTCCTTTGATTATAGCAGTCAAGCAGCATCGTGGCTGCTATGGCCCCAAAACACCCTGGCCCACTAGCCTCACCACAGAGCCCGGTGGGCCCGCACTCCCTGGCTGCCGCTCTGGCCTTGCTCCAGCTTCTCCCACACCTAGTTTGGGATATGTGAGGTCCCCAGGCAGACTGCCTTCTTCCCACCTCTCAGTTTTGTTTGTTTTACACAAAATGTCCAGGGTTGTGCTTGGTGGAACCATAATAAAACCAACAATAAATAACTAATCTCATTTTTTCTAGTGCATAGTTCATTTAGGAGGTAAATTACACCCATGTCAAAGCAAAGGCCCATCGTCTGGCTGCCTTGTTCCCTGTGAACAGCTGCCTAACTCTGTGCCATCTTCTTAATACCCATTGAGGGACTTCAGGCCCAGGAGGTGTTGCGTTCCTGTGTCAGGTGCTTCCATAGACAGTAGTGACCAGTCTCTCAGCTGCAGAGACTGAGGTCCGGCAAGTCCTGTGAGTAAATGCCCAAGGTCACAGCAAAACAAGGCAAATTCCCATTTGCTGGTGCCAAGTCCCACTAAGGCCACTTAACAATCTTTTAAGAAATGACAGCTCAAAGGTAGGAATAACAAACGTTTATTCAGAAATGGATAAGTAATAGATAGTCACCCTCCATCCCTTAATGCCTCTTCCCCTCCTTCTGAACGAGACACAGACAGGTAGTAGTGTAGGGGAGCGGGAGGTGGAGAAGGACCCACCGCTTTCTCTTCCCTGTTTCCCAAGATGACAGCTTTTGAGCAGGGGCACAAACAGGCCCCTCCCCCCTCAATGTACCATATGGTCACCCAGAAACTGAGCACCAGATGGCCAGGCAGCTACAGCTGGGCCCAGTGAAACCCTGTGAGAACCAGAGCAGCCTGGCCTGGGAGGAGGAGGGGGACGCCTCTCAGGCAGGGTGTCTAGCAGCCCTTCTCTAAGCCGCGTCCAGGCAGTGACCTGACTGCTCCCAGTACCTGAGAAATCGGGTCCTACTGCCTCTGGGGCACTCTCTTGGGCCAGGAAGAGTAAAGCGTGGGAGGAATGTCTTCCAGCTGCTGAAGAGAAGGAAGTCTGTACCCACTGGAAGCGGGTAAGAGGAAAACTGTGGCTTTCTTTAAAGAGCCAGAGAGTGGAGCACCATCAGGCCCTCTCCTTGGACCTCCTCGGCCCGGGCAGCCTAGAGTCTGAGGACTAAAACTGGGGTCAAACTCTGGGTCCTTCCCGCCTGGCAGACGTAACTGTGGAAACACAAGTTCCTGAGCTCTCTCCACTTCAGCAGGCCAGCCTCAAGCAGGTCTTGAGAGGCTCTTGAAGTCTCAGGTTCCCTGTACTCTCAAGGCTTGTGCCTTCCACAGCACTTGCTGCTGACTTTGTAGAGCTCCCAGAATCCTGCTCCCCAACGTGCTCCAGCTCTGCACCAGCCTGGATTCCCTTTACAGTCCCAACAAACCAGCAGGGGACTGCTAAATGACACACGACACCTGGAGCCCAATGCTGCCCTGGTATTCAGGGACTGCCCCTGGGTTCTATAGTTTTGCCCCACACTGAGGCAACAGTCCCCTAGTGTACCCCTCCCCCATTCCACCACCTCCCCCATTGCCAAGGCAGGAAATACCCCTCTGCATGGACGGATGGGTCACTCACAAAAGTGGGGACAGTGCCCCTTGGTGGCAGCTGGATATATGCCTCCTGCCATCCCAGACTATTAACCTGTAGACTACAGAGGCCAGAAAGGAAGAGCCAGGAGCACAACAGCACCTCCCACTCACATAAATCCCCTAAACCCAGTGTTGCAGAATGGGAGGCAGAGCCTCTATGCGACCAGACTGGAAGGAGCTAGCATTTGCACCAAAACCAGCACGTGATGAGCGCCATGCTAGGTGAGAGCTGGGAGAGTTAACAGTGCAAGCCCCTCCCAGCAGTGACACCCGAAGGCCAAGAGAACTGGGGTGGGACATTCAGCACAACTCAAGGAAAAAAGAAACGTGGACTCTTAAGAATTTGCTCTGGGTTGGGTGAGGCAGCGCAGGCTCTCCAAACCAAGAGCTGGGGGTGCACTCTCCCTACCAGAGCAGCGCCTCATCCTGCCCTTGGACCTAGCCAGGCCTGGAGCCAGTGGTGAGAGGAAAAGAGGCCTGTGACCTGATCCCTGGTTGCCACCTCCACTCATGGCCAGGTGGATGAGTGGCACAGCTCTTAAGCAGACCTGGCTCCCATTAGGAAAGCAGAGGTTTCCATTCCCCCCTTTGTTTGAAAAGCTTAAAAACCAGAAAGGAAGGGCAACCCCTCAGTCCCTAGAAAAAGCAGTGTCCTTCAAACAGCCCCCACCCCACATCCCATGGGGCCACAAGACAGCCACCCAGAGAAGTTAGTGTACCATTTCCAGATAAGCAATCAGCTTAGGGCTGAGGCCAGGGGAGGCACACTCTGAGAAACACAAGCCTACCTTGCTGATGAGGCGGAGAGGAGAAAACACACACTACGGAATTGGTAACGTACAGAAGAGCACAGGGCAGAACAACACAGAAAGGCAGGTCCCATCCAGCGAGGAAGCTCTCTACCCTGGCAACCCTTCCCACACTCAGGGGTCTCTAGTCCGATGGCCCATTGGTCACAAGCTTTGCCTTGGGAAACAGAGCCACCCTCCTCTGCCCCCATTCTGGCTGCCTCACTCTCCTGCTCAAAGTTTGATTTTGAATTCTGTGGGTTGTGTGGTCACAGAGGCCCCGGAGGACTTGAAGAGTGCCTTCAGGATGGTGTCAGGGTCCACTTCAGCAGGAGGATTGGCTGAGGAGGCAGAATTCACCCTGCGAGGCAGCTCGCTCTCCTTTTTCACTGAGGGGCTGTCACTCAGCCGCCTGTGGAGAGCAGAAAAGAGTCAAAGTCCTTGTCTGCTTTCCCTAGATGGGGAAAGGACCCACCCTTTCACGTGTGTCAGGAGCTAGGCACTGAGCGTGATGCTCTCTGCACCCCTAATCTCATTTCATCTCATAACAAACTTAACATTTTTCTTATTAACTGATGAGATGCAACCTGCAGTGTTCTGGGGTTTTAAGTTTAGGAACACTGCATGTCCCTCCTGGGTGGTGACGTACATTAGCATATGACATAATTTGAGAAGCCCAAGTTCCCAAACTCATTAGGTCACAAAACCCTAAGAAACATTTTGAGAATACAACTTATTCCTGGAACATAGTTTAAGACACTCATCCAAATCACCTAAGTCATCACCCAGGGTTCAAATTCTAGTCTTTCTCAATCTCAAAGCTATTCCAGGCTTAACCCACACTACCTCACCCACCCCGGCAAGTCCAGCCTCCTCCCTGGGTATCTCTCTCCTTATCTAGACATGGATGTCTTGCCAGTCTCCACATTTTATGCATCTCCGGCTCCAAAACAGTCCTCAGTCCCGGGCCAGGCATGTATGCCCAGGTGTCTGTTAACAAAATGAGGTGCAGGGAGCTGGGTGCAGTGGTACATGCCTCTAGACCCAGCTAGTTGGGAAGGTGAGGCAGGAGGAATGCTGGAGCCCAGGTGTTCAAGACCAGCCTGGGCAACATAGTGAGACTGTCTAAAAACAACAAAAACCAAAAAAGCCCTACTGGGGAGCAAAACAACGGGTAGCACTTGGTACTGTCCCCAGCAGTCAGTCACACGAGGCGGAGTTCTCCGCTCACTTGACGGTACACACAACTGTGCAAAGGGCACAAAAGCAGCCTGTGCTCCACTTTGCTCTCAGGTGTTTCTAAATTCTAAGTCTGAGAACGAGATCATAATGCTAGCCACTGTGGGGTCAGCCCTGGGAAAGTGACAAAGCAAAGCAATTTGGTTAAATTCAAGCATCCGCATGCCCAGTTGCCATGAGAACAGAGGAACTGGAATGGCAGACGGAGAGCCGTGACGCAGGCATTTCCTGCGAATATAGACACGCCCGTGCATGGTAAACAAGCAGAGGCTCCGGCCCATCCCAGCCCTAGCACCTGCCCTCGGAACTTACAGCAGGATGGGCTGGTCTGAGGTGATAACGTTCCCATTCATGTGAAGGTTGCACTTCATCGGCTGCCCTGGAAAACCAAGGGAAGAAAAGGCTCTGCCATTAGACCTCCTCCACCACCAAGGGTCAAAGCACCCAACACAGACAGCTCTGGCTCCACAGCTGGGGACAGGGCTGCCATGTTTCAGCCAAGTCTAGACACTAACAAAAGCCTAGGGAGTGAGGAAACAATTGCCTCAAAGAGCAATAAGAGCACTAGGAAACAAAGTGGTAACAAACTTTGCTCATACAGGAGTAGATGAGAGTGAAGTGAGAGAGAAATTGTACTCAGTGTGAAGCCATCCA
>JAQIFY010001284.1:0-14307 GCA_028533085.1 Varecia variegata | reverse complement strand
AACTCTTATGTTCAATAGGTTCAATACTAAGTGTAATAGGTTCAATAAATTTATTGAGTTCCAGATACAATGCTAGGTCCTTTTTACATCTTACTTAATCTTTACAACATCATTGTGATATTATTGTCCTATTTTACAGATAATAAAACTGTGGCTCAAATTTTTTAAGTAACTTGCTCAAAGTCACCCCCCAAGAAGTGGGAGAGCCCGAGTTCAAACCTGAGTCTTACGTGGTTGCAGACACTTCAACTAAGCACCCTTCTCATCTTCCTATTCCCAGATGGATAGTGAGTGGTAACAACTTTGTTTCTTCATGCGTGGCTCTTCTGTAGTTTGTTGGAGCTGGGTACCAGAGAAAGCCTTGCCCCCTTTAATAAACTCTAAAAATTATAAGCCTTATAGGTTTTAATGGATCTGCCTTGTTGATCACCCAGAAAGACATTGGCGACATTGGCTACTGGATGCTGGCCACGTGTGGTATTGGAAGCTGCTAGAGACGGAGGTTATCACACAGGACAGCTCATTTCTACGCCCCCATTACACCACTTCTTTTCTTATTCAGAGAATGGCAAGAGAAAGGGGAAGGAAGTTCTTGCTAACTCTGGAAAAGGTTTATTTGGGGTGAGGACTGAAGGCGTTGTCTGGTTTACCTTTGGGTTTCATTTATTTAAGTAATACTACTTCCTGTTAGTATGGAGCAGTGAGAGCTGGCAGTGCCAGCAGTTACTCAAGTCACACACCAGTGATGCTCCATAAATTCATTTATAGGTTAGTGGTATGGATTTCAGAACAAATGTCCCCATAGGAACAAGGTTACAAATGATAGGATTCCAGACCAGCCCATCCTGTCTAACCCCGTGAGTCCCAGATTGTGTGCCAAGGAGCCCAAGGGCATGGCAGGGGGCAGTCTCAACCTGTGTCAGACACTGGGAGAACTTCTGCCTGGTGGTCATTCACCATTTCACACTGGATTGAGCTACCTTTTTTTTCAATGACATCATCCCTTTCGATGCCAGGTTTTCTGTGGTTGCTGTGATTAAAAGCAAATTCTTTGTAGGTAATGAGGGTAGCAGTTTGAGAAGATTGGAGAAGTTATGCAGTGCCCAACAGGTACACACATCCCATAAGTAATTGTGAATGAAGTAAAGTGTTTTCTTTCAATGTAGGTGTAGTATTTTTTTCACATGGCTACTGAGTTTTTAGGGCATAAAGATGTTACTGAAATGTTTGGATCTAAATACTTAATATATGGAACTGTCTGTAGTTTCTCTTGGCCTTGGAGCACTGTGAAAAAATTACCGAGACACTAGGGGCATCATAAACCAAGATATTCATAGTCTGGAAATCTCTGGTCTAAGCTGTGCTGTTGCTGAACTGGCCTCACTTGGGACCTTGGGGGTGGGAGCCACACAACGCAGGACGAAAGACAGTTGAAGGTATTGATGTCGCCTTCTTCCTGTGTTTCTGCTCCCCTGCCTTTGATGCCACCACACGTCTCAGGTTCCCCTTTAACTTCTTCATCTCTCATCTCAGGCTCCTTTGGGAACCCATTTCCTCCGTGTTTTCCCCAGGATTCTGTCCTTGGCTACTTTTCTTCTCTGTCCAGACATACTCTCTGCATGATCCCATTGCTCCCAGTTCCATTTGCACCGTCCACACTACATCCCAGCGACTCTAGAACAGGTTGCAAATTCAAACACCTTCAGGGCCAGGCAATGTGTATGTGGAAAAGAGACAGCAGTCCGCCATCATTTGTTTCATTCAGTTTCCAAAACAAACCGTTGAAATTTCAATTCTGTTTTCAGTTGATTAGGCTTTTCATCACGTGTCTTTTAAATATACCAGGCATTGCTCTTACTGTGGTTTATTTCACAATGGCATCTCAAGTTTAATTCTTTCAAAGACATGCTTTGTTTGCATATTAAATATGTGGGAACATTCTTCATTTCTCACTATTTGCCTTGAGATACACAGTCCTCTTGGACTAGATTTCATTTTCTACTTTTTTTCTTATTTATTAAATTGACAAAAATTGTATACATTGATGGTGTGCAATATGATGTTTTGATGTATGTATACATTGTGGAATGGCTAAATCAAGCTAATTAACATATAAATTAACTCAAATACTTATCATTTTTTAAGTGGTGAGAACACTTAAAATCTACTCTTAGCAATTTTTGAGTATACAATATATTGTTATTAACTATAGTTACCATGATGTACACTAGATCTCTTAGACTTATTCCTCCTATCTAACTGAAATTTTGTATCCTTTGACCATCTCCCAATCTCCCCATCCCTAACCTCTAGTAACCATCATTCTCCTCTCTGCTTCTAGGACTTTGACTTTTTTAGATTCCATATACAAGTGAGATCACATAGTATTTGTCTTTCTGAGCCTGGCTTATTTCACTTAACATAATGTCCTCCACGTTCATCCACGTTGTTGGAAATGGCAGGACTTCCTTGTTTTTTAAGGCTGAATTCTTCCACTGTGTGTTTATATACTACATTTCCTTTATGCATTTATCTGTCAACAGGCATTTAGGTTCTTTCCATATCTTGGTTATTGTAAATAATACTGTAATGAACATGGGACTGAAGATATTTCTTCCACAGACTGATTTCAAATCCTTTGGCTATGTACCCAGTAGTGGGATTGCTGGATAACATGGTAGTTCCAGTTTTAATTTTTTGAGGAACCACCACGCTGTTTTCCATAATGGCTACATATTGTAAATTTCCATCAACAGTGTACAAGGGTTCCCTTTTCCCCACAGCCTGGCCAACACTTATTATCTCTCATCTATTTGATAATAGCCATCCTAACAGGTGTGAGGTGGTGTCTCATTGTGGATTTAGTTTGCATTTCTCTGATGATTAGTGATGTTGAGAATTTTTTCATATAACTGTTCACTGCTTATATGTCTTCATTTGAGAAATGTCTATTCAGGTCCTTTGCTCATTTTTTAATTGGAATATTTGTTTTCTTGCATTTTCTATATCGTTTCTTTGATTGAGATAAGAGAACACAAAATAGTTTATTTTCCTCTTAACTCTACCATAAGAAAATAACAGGGCAATTGTGATGGTAAAGTGACAACCAACACTACTGAGCCTCAGGCCAGGGGTCCAGCAAGGGCAGGAGGTGGTAGGGACTGGCAAGTGCCCGGCTCAAAGGGCAGAGTGGCTTCCTGCTTCTAGCTCACTATTGCCACGGAGGGACAGAGATACACATAAGTGGAATTTTTAAGAGACACTGGATATTTTGATTTTTTGTGCAATTTCCTGATTTTTCCATGTTTTTCACCTAATCCTAATTTTAAAAACAACAGTACAGGGATCCAAACAAAACACATCTGCAAGACAGATGTAAATGTAGAAGACACTGTTTTCTGACTTCTGTTCTTGAATCTATTGCTTGTCTTCATCTCTCTTCTGAGTTTCCAATTCATACTCCAGTTGCTTGCTAGACACCTGGATATCTCCCAGGTGTCAAATAAACTCATCCTTTCCCCCCAATCTCTTCCTATTCATGTATTCATAATTTCAGTTAAGGGCCCCAGCATCCACCCAGTTACTTAAGCTAGAAATCCATATGTCATTCCTTCTCACTCACAATCTGATCGATCACTGATTCTTGTTGACTTGACCTTGAAAATAAATGTTTCTCAGATAAATCTGGCCTTCTCCGTCCCTACCACCACATCCTGGATCAGGTCCTTATTATCCCCCACATAAACCACAGCACCAACCTCCCAACCGTTCTTCCTATTTCCATTTTTATCCCTTCAAATGTACCCTTCACATTGACCATATCCACCTCTCCCTGCAGAGAACAATCAATGCCTCGCATCCCGTGCTGGATAAAGTCCAAGATACTTAGCATGGCATTTAAGGTTTCCCTCTTCCTGGCTCTACCCAGCTCTTCAGTGTCATTTCCTGCCACACAATTTTGGCTCAGTAGGGGACACTTAATGCTCCATCTACACGCTGCCTACTTCATGCCTCTGGGCTTTGCACTGCTCCCCCCTTTGTCTGGAATGACACTATCCGCCTTTCTCTTTGCCTGGCCAATTCCTACTCATCCTTTAAGACCCCTTTCAGGCATCACCTCCTCCAGGAAGCCTTCCTTGATCTTCCCAGGCTGAGTTAGATTTCCTTTCTCCTTGTTGACAACCCCAAACATACCTCTCTCTGTATTTTTTTCACAGCATATTGTATGTGTGTGTGTGTGTGTGTGTGTGTGTGTGTATAGCTCAATAGACTACAAGCTTCTAAAAGACAGAGCCTGTGTTTTTAAATGTCTGCACCAAGCGCAGTTCAAATGGCTCAACACATTTTGGCTAAAGAATTCTGACTGAATGAGTGTGTGCTGGGGTGAAGGCCAGTTTAGGCAGCTAGGGTCGACTCCTAGGGTCAGCTATCCTAAATTGTTTCCACTTTTTAGAGCTTCTTTTCTGTCTCCACTTCTGGGTCAAAGTAGTTCTGTTTTCGGAACACCTGTCTTCGGCACCTTCTGCCACATGCCGGTAGTAGACAGGACCTGGTTGTTTGAAGAATTGGCACAGGCTAGCGTGGCAGCAAGGGCTTGAATGTTGGAGTCAGAAATGCTTAGATTTGAATCTGTTAGACTTTGAGCAAGTTATTTACCATCCCTGAGTCCCAGTTCCCTCAGCTGCAAAATGATCACAAGACTATGTCTCAGAATTGTTTTGAAGATTAAATGAAATAATAAAGGAAGCTTCTTGAACTAGCCTGGTGCAGAGTGAGTACTCAGTACATTTTCGTCCCTCCGCTGCCCACTTCAAGGAGCTCGCTCAGGAGTTTCTTAAAAGGCTCTGAGATTTGTCCCCATCGGTTCTCATGGTAACAGCAGTGTCCTGCGGACATCGCGCCGTAAGCAGGGGCTGCCTGTTGCCGTCCTCCTGATGAGGAAGGGGAGGTGGATACGAACAAACTCTTTAAGCAAGAGCATGATTCTTTTCTGATAAATATAATGAAGCCACTCTTCCCTCTTCATCCCAGCCCTCGCCGCCTCCCCGTCGATGTCCTTCCCGTCGCTTTTCTCCTTTATGCCTCAGCCTCCTTCCTGACTCTGCTCTCTAAAACCTCTCCTGAATAATATTCAAAGCTGCGTCTGCGTCTGCTTTTGGCATCGGCCAATTAGCCCTCATTGTAAGGTTGTAATATGCTTCCCAGAGAAGTGGCACAATTGTTGTGTGCTTTTATGCAGGGCTGCTTCCTACCACTATATGGAAAATGTAACAATACCCCCTCACGCCCTGCTGAAAGCAGCCTGGGTTTGAAAAGCTTTCAGAAGGCCATCTGCCATCCCCTCAGCCAAGCAGAAGATCAGACACGAGGCCCTGAATTAGTTAGCACTCCAAGTAAAAGGTATCAAGGGTCTGGACTCCTTTTCATCTCATCCTCCATTATAATACGGGCTAAAGAAGGAAATAGACTTGTGGCTACCCAGCTGAGAGAACACTGAGCCGTAGCAGGAGTCTTGCCAGTGAAAAGGGAGCAGGCCTTTCTTTTCTGACGGTGAATGGAGCCAGTGTTCGCAGCCAGCACCAGGCTTCCCAGTGTCTGCTGCACGGCTGGTAATAGCTCTCCGGGTTACACCGGGCATCTTGGGAGATAACTGTGCAGATGAGAGTCCCAGAGTGGGAGCATTGTTGAACAAGTGCACAAGGATGTGGCAAGTGTCAGCTGTGCGTGTGCTGGTCCGGACCAGGGAAGCCCCCCTCCCTGTCATCTGTATTTACATCCTATAATGAATTTGGCCATGAATATTAATTGAAAAGATTATTCAGACATCCTTAAAGTGTCAGAAAAGATCATCTCTAGTATGTTGGAAATGTTATTTTCAGTGAAATCGAACAAGCGTATTCATTGCACCAGCAATAGCAGAAAGTTTTAGCAAATCTTAATTGGCATGTGGGATCCATGTAAGTGTGGATAATGACAGGGGCAGAGTGAAATATCTGTTCCTGTAAGCTGAAGATAATATGGACAGTGGCATTAGGAAAACCTCCCCTGGCCCAGCAAAATGCCTTAGAGACTTAGCATGAGAGATTCAATAAGAAAAAGGAGATTAACTCTGCTTCTCAGCAGCTTCTGAGAGCGGTATGGCTCTGGGGTCACTAATGTATTGCTAGAAATTGTAAGTGCTCTTTCTGCGAAGAAATCTTCAATCAGAAGAAATCCACTTAACTGAAATAAATGATCTAGCATAATAATGCAAAACTAGTTTTAATAAACAACAAGCTTAAGAAATGGAGTGTTAGGGCAATATCTAATGCTTTCAGTAATCTAGAATGTTCTCTAATTTTCTCATCAAAGGATAAGTATTAATATTTTGACTCTTCCTTTAAAAGACAAAACCATCCATCAATTGCCTATATGTTTTTTCTTCATTAGAGTAACACAAACAAAAAGGGGTGGAGGAGTTAGAATTTTTCCATGTTACATTTATATGAAATCTTTCATTATTGTGCTAAATTTTTTTCTGGAGAAAATTCCAGAGGAGACCTGGAAAATCAGGGGTGAGTTTTATTTACCTGAGCTCATGAGCTAATTTGATGCTGACCTTTCCCAGGTCCATATCCTGTTGAGAAGGGCAAGGTGGCTGAAAGGACCTTCATTTCACAAAGGCCCCATGGATTAGATCAGCTTTGGACACACTTCCCCTTACACGCCTCCTGCCTGCTTGACTTGTTCAGAATTTGAGGGTCGGAGCTTGGTTTCCTTAGAGAACCTTAAGATTCCCTTGGCCTCCAAAGATAGTCTGGGGTGCAGAGAGGAGGAGGACATCGGTCCCCAAAGAACAGGACAAATTAGATAATCAGCTTCTGTTGGGTTCCCCAACCCTAGAAATAAACATTTTAAATGATCCAAAAGCTATTAAGTGACCCTGCTGGAAACAATGTATCTGCCAATCATAGAACCAGAGTTATTGTAAAAGCTGTTCCAGAAAGACCTGTTTTGCTCTCCTAGATAGACTTTAGTATTCATTTGCAATCCGCAGCGTTGCAAACATAAAAGACTCAGCAGCAGCCCCTATGAATGGGCCGCAAGAATAGCGAGCCCCCCTTGCTGCCTTTCTATGAGTGACCTGGGTCCTCCCTCCACCAGCCGCCTTGGGATGCACACAGTCAACAGCAGGCTCTTTTCAACCCTGACGGACTTTCTTCCCCTTTTAATCATTGTTCCCTTGTTTCTCCACACACACGTCTCATTGTCAGCTTAATGACTTTGGCTCAGAGTACTTGGCTGCGCACATGCGCCGTTCTCATTGCTGGTGGTGTGACGTTAGTAAAAGCTGTTTGAAAGAGCTTGTATTTTAAAACACATTTCTCTTTTCTTATCCCTCCTGAGAATCTTTACTACTTTTTTTGCAGCAGACAAAAGGCTCTGCTACTGTTTTTTCATGCGTGTGAATATTTCGCTTTCATTTTCATTCTTGGTTGCAAGGTTAGTGGATTTTTCTAAGGTCACTATAACTAGTTGGAAAGCTTCGTCTATAAAAACGTTTAGAGGATTTTTTAAAACAATATTTCTTTTATTTATTTATTTATTTATTTTTTTATTTTATTGCAGGAGTATTCTTACTGCAAAAACAATATTTCTTATTCTTTTTTATTTTGGAATTTTAAATGACTTGAGCTGTATGCTATTACAATGTTTCTCAACTCACACACAGTAGATTTCTGTCCCTTCTGCTTTCAGCCCTTTAGCGTACTGTCAACGTGGAATTTCTGTAATAAAATGTTACTGATGTATAATCTGAGAGACTCTTCAGTTTGCAGTGACTGTTGACCCCGAACACTAAATTTCTCAGCCAACATCGCTCTATGAAATATTTAGTGATCTTCAAGTGTACAGTTGCCCTGGGAAAGCCTATATTTCAAGGAATTTCTCAAAGAAAATTTTTTTGCAGAATTTTTTTTAATTAATACAAACACTAACTTTTTTATTTGTCCATTTTGTAGCTTAGGACATTATCCTTTTTTCATGAAGTGTGATCATTTGACTGTGAAAGGAACTAGGCAAATTCATAGCTAACTGATTGATTTTCTTTTTTTTAAGCTTTCAGTTTTTCTTTTCTTTCCTTCTTTCTTTTTTTTTTTTTTTTTGAAAGGGTCTCATTCTGTCGCCCAGGCTGGAGTGCAGTGTAAACCCCTGGGCTCCAGCAATCCTCCTGCCTGGGCTTCCTGAGTTGCTGGGACTATAGGTGTGCACCACCATGCCTGGCTATGATCATTTTTTAAAAGCATACAGTGCATGTAATATTTCGGCCATGTTGCAGTGATAACATCTTTAAGAGTATTGTTTTTTTCTTAAAGAACTGTTTTAAGGGAAGCAGAAGAACTAAAGTAGGAATTAGAGAAAGATATTAATCAGATGTCCTTCTAGTTTTCCTGTAGGTTCTCAATTCTGCTGACAATTAGAAAATTAGTTGGTTTCTTAAGAATTCCTAGTTAACTCTTTGGGTTCTTATCATGTAAAAAATAACTCATCACTCATCATGAATAACTAAGAGAGTCACAAAAAAATAAATATTCAGAGTAAGCCCACATTTTACTAATTGGTCATTACCTCTTAGATGAATAATGATATAAACATTTATTAATAATGTATTATGTGCCATGTGCTGTGCTAAGAAATTTACATGTATTATCTCATTTAATCCACTCAAATATCATGCTATAGGTATTATTATCCTTGTTTTTGAGTTTAAAAACTGGGGCTCAGAAAGTTTTAGTATCTTGTACAATGAGGAGCTGGAATTCTAGCCCAGGTATGAGTGACTTCAAAGCCTTTGTCAAATGACAATATATCAGGATAGAAATTACCAGATAGGTGGCAAAACTGCACTGTACTGACTAGGTAGAAGCAATAAGGTGCCCACATTGCAGGTATTGAATAATGAAATATGATCCTCTAGTTATGTTATGAGGTCAGTGTTTCAAAAATGTAATCATGGAATCAGAGGGCAAGAAGAGCCCCAGAGGCTCTCTGACAATATTGGGATATGCTCAGACAAGGAGGGTAGAATGTAAAATTGCATCTATGTTGTGATTACAACCATGTAAAAGTAATTTATATATTTGGACTAGAATGGGAAGGGAACTTGGAAAACTGTATTTGTGTGGAGGGATTATAGGTCATTAGATTTTCATGTTATATTTATGCAATAATTTTTTCTTAAAAAATAAGATTAACCCTAGAGTTTTTCTAATATGTGGAAGTAAGGTATTAATCTTAACATGGGTGCAAATTTTGAGATGCATGTGAAAATACCAGTGCTTGGTTTATGGACACCTATCACAGCACCACCACTGCTTTGCATTTTAACGATGCCTGCAAAAAGTTTTCTTAGAAAATATAAAATGTAGAAAATGATAAATTTAGCTACAGGACACCCAAGGAACAGAGGGTGGGAAGTGGGAGATATTATACACAAATTGTAACTGTCACCCTTCAGCACAGTCATATCCTTTTCATTTTCATTTTATCTTTTGTTTTGAAATATTCTCAAACAACAGGAAATTTGCAAGTGCCCTAAAAAAGGATTCTTTTATATTTGAGAGCAAGTTGCCAACCTAATACCACATCACCTCTGGATACTTTAGCGTGTGTTTCCTACAAACAAGGACTTTCTCCTTCCTAACCACAATACAACCAACAAAATCAGGAAAATAACATTTCTCTCGCTTAATCTTCAAAACCCACAGAAGTTTCACCAGTTGTCTTCACAACACCCTTTATAGCAAAAGTGGCTAGTTCAGAATCATACAGGGCATGTACTTGCGATGTCCCTTTAGCTTCCTTCAATCTGGAACAATTGCTCGATCTTTTCTTGACTTTCATGACCTGGATACCTTTAAAGATTACGAGGCAGTTATTTTGTGAAATGTTCCTCAATTTGTGTTCGTCCAATGTTTCCTCATTATCAGTAAGTTTAGCAAGAATATCACAGAGGTGATACTGTGTTCTTTTCATTGCATCCTATCAGGTGGCACATATTAATAATTTCTCTTTCCCCTTCACTAGTCAGGTTAACTTTGATCCCTGATGGTGGTGGTGTCTTACTCATTTTTCTTTAGTAATGAGCAAGTATTCTGGAAGGGGATATTTTGAGACTATTTAAATATTCCATTTCATATCAAACTACTTATTTATTTATATCAGGATAGACTCATGGTTTCCTAATGTATTGTGTGTCATAACCCTCAGTACATCTTTAGAGAAGGAGAAGAAGAAGAGCCACCTATTATCTTAAAATTGTATATATGGTATTTTAATCAAGTGTACATGGATTCTGTTCCTACTGCCTTGAATTATTTGAATTCTCACTTATACTCATTTCATTCTTCTCCTGTAAATTAGTCTCCAAGCTTATGTTCAACAGAGATAGGGAAGGGTGACCAACAAGGAAATGCTGAATATTCCTTTATTAATTTGTCCATTTAACAATTATTTAGTGAGAGCCTATGATGTACCAGGCACTTGATTTAGGCTGTCTGGTTTGAGTCTCAGGCCGCTCCTCCTGCAGCGAATGGCCACTGGATGGAAGGGGTTATAGACAGCACGTGTTCCTATTGTCATGTGGCTGGACTCGCCAAAGTTGTTAGCCTTAATTTCCTCCAGGAGATAAAGTGTTTATAAACTGAACATTGGTATTTTCACATGGATCTCAAATCCAGGACTCACATGAGGATTATGACCTTAACTTCTACGTATCAGATAATTCCACTTTGACAAAACAGTGTCACGGAGCAGAGCTATCTTTGTCATTTTGTCATTCTATTTTCCTAACCCTTCCTCCTACATTGTTGTAAGAAAAGCACTTCATCACAGTCGGTCTTATTTTCATCATTCTAATAGATGTTGACCAATAGTAGCATCTTTAACTCATTATATCTCATGGCTTCTCTTTTTCTCCCTTTTTCATCCTTCCCTCCACACATGTTTTATCCACTCTGCCCTTTGTCTTTAGCCAGACTTTTATCCTCTCTTGATTGCTCTCTGTGGCCTGTGTCTCCTCTCCATTGCCATGTTCTCTCCCCCTCCCCTTCCCTTGTCTCTCTGTGTTCCTGGTCCTCCTCCTTTCTCATCCTGATCTCAGGGTCTGACCTTTGCATTCCTTGCTCCTCTGGTCTTACCACTGATTAAGGCTCCTAACACTCCCTATTGTGTTGATGGCTTAAGGGTTTGAGATAAAGCAACACCTGACTAATCTGAGTTGAATAATTTTTAGAAAAGTTTTAGCTTTGTTATTTTAAAGAAAAGGAAGTCTTTGGCTCAGATAAACATGAGTTTATGCAATTAACATCGTTGAAGGGTTACAATCATTGCTGCTAGGTCTATTAACTGTTTACATACAAATGTTGCTGTTAAGGCTATTTCCCATGCTTATTATTTACTTATGGAATATACCTTTTCCTTAGGCAGCATTGAGAAATGGTTAAATTTCCAAGTTCTGCAGTTGAAGTCCTTGGAATCGAATCCTGGCTCAGCTCGCTGTGGTAGTATTGGGCATGTTATTTAACCTCCCTGAACTTTAGTTTGCAGTTGACAACTACTGCATGGCTGGGTTAGCTTAGGGTGCACCCACCCCTTCTCAGCCTGGGTTCTGAGAGGGAGCTAAGGCCTTCCAAGCCATCCATTGTATCCAATGCATTAAATTCTCTCCTTGCATCTAGAAAGGTACTAGTTTTTACCATTCTTGGAGAATTGAGAAAGTAGTCATTCAAATTCTTTTCTGTGTTCTGTGGTTCATTTGGGGAAACCTTGTTGAGAGAGGCTGGTATGCTTAAACAGAAATTTCTCTTTGGAAAACTGCATAACATTGACTCAGCCTTCTTAAAATGGTGAAGAACTTACATTTCTGTCCCATAGAATTCCTATTCATTTGGACCAAGAGCTCCTTGATTTATTAAAGCTCCTACTATTGCCTATGAATTGAAGATTAACTGAAATTCCACTAGTATTTCAGATGTGTACATTATTTTGTATTTTTCATTCAATATTTTTTATAGAATGAGAAAAATTTCTTTAATAAACTTTGTTCTGATTATTATTGCCCTGTAAGAACTTACCCCACAACTTAGTATTGTAAAGGAACAGCCATTTTATTTTGCTATTTTGCGGCTCAGCGATTCAGAAAGGGCTTAGCTGAGCAGTTCTCCCTTAGGGGGTCTCACAGGTGGCTGTAGTCAGAGGTCAGCTGGGGCTGCTGTCCCTGACGTTTGACCAGCTGGACATCCAAGATGGCTCACTTACACGGCGGTGGTGGAAGCTGGCTGCTGACTGACTGGTGGCTAAGCTGGGCTGTCAATGATAGCGCCTGCCTGTGGCCTCTTTAGTACGTTGGCTTTGGGGACGTTGTATTTCTTCTTGGTGGTTGGTTTTCCCCAGAGCAAGTGTTCTAAGACCACCAGGTTGTGTGGCCTTTTATGACTGAGCCTTAGAAGTCACATAACATCACTTCCATCACACTCCGTGGGGAGAGGCAGCCCCAAGACTACTCAGATTCAAGGGGAAGGAACACAGGAGAGCATGTCTGTCTATGAGGGGATGTCAAAGAATTTGTGACCAGTTAAAAAAATCACCACGGATGGTCCTCCAAATGCAGATTATTTATATCCTTCCAGATACAAAATACATTTACCTTGTCCCAAGATCCCCCAAAAGTCTCATCTACTATGACACCAGGCTCAAGATGCGGGTTCTCAGGACACTGGTGCAGATGTGGACAAGGCTCCTCTCTCTGCACACCTGTGAATGAAGCATTCTCTGTTCCAGACACACCCAAGACACAGCAGTGACGTGGGGATGGGATAGTGTTTAGGGCACGGAACTGTAAACGAGACCAAGGGCTTGCTTCAGCCACATAGGCTCGTACTACCTGGCAAGCAGTTTGCTACAGTGGAAAAGGAATTAGACTCAGAAGACTTTTAGTCCCAGCCCGGCGGTGAGACTTCAAGTGAGTCACTTTACCTCTCTGGGTCTCGGTTTCCACATGTGATGAAATTAAGACTAATAAATCCGTTTGAGAGCTCTTTCAGCTCACAAGTTTTGTGAGTCTATGAAATGCCAAAATTGTACTATTTGGATATGAGCAGACAAAAGTCACCATGCATAATTAAGATCATTCCACAAGTACAAAATGGAACTAAATGAAGGATAAAAATTAAGTATGAAGTAATAAAGAAGCAGATTTTTTTTTGATGAAATAAAAACTTATTTTGAACCAATCTAGCCACTAGAGGTCACCAATATACCACCTCAAAGAGAATAAATAGGCTCACAGCACTAATAGTTCCCAAGCTATGGCCTCTAAACGGCACTTGAAGTGTCTTTTCATTTACCACGAATATCTGCTGACAGTTGTCAGAGACACATGTTATGATGAGGTGACATCAGTTGTCACTCTAGGTGATGTTCCACGTATGCCTAATGTAAGTGTCAAGAACCGCCACTGGAACAGTAAGGAAAATTATTTCTTTGGCTTTTCTGCCCTCTCACTGGGATGTGATAAGGGGAGGGGAGATAATCTGATGGAAAGTGATATGAGCTTTGAGGTGAAAAGACACTGTGGAGCTCCAGTGTGATCCTCTAAGGCAGCATAGACATGTCATAGACAAAGTGAGGACCTGGAGCAGAATATTCATTCATTCAGCCAGTATTTGTGGACATGCATTCAGGCACTGTGCTGGGCAATGGGGCCACATTGATGGAGAAGATGCAGTTGCTACCCTCATGGAATTTAAGAGATCATGCATAAATGGTTTCCAACCAGATTCAATTAGTACTCACACCATGCGAACTTCCCTCCAATTATCTTATTTCATCTTCCCGCTTGCAGCACAAGGGACAGTGGATTTTTTTCTGAAGTGATGCTAGGGGTACACTCTAGGCCTTTTACATCAAGTCTAGAATGGAACCATAGAGATACCTGCATGAAAATGTTAAAATCCTGAATTCAGCTGTGGCCAAGGATGCTTGTTAGGGAAAAAAAAATCTAATAAAATGTATTTTAACATAAAACTCTTTGGATGGGAGAAACAATGCTCCAAGTGAAATTAATGCCTGAAACATAAAGATCCTTAGAGATCTCCTGTGAAGAACTTCTGTGAGTGAGCAGGATGACTCCAGAGTACCTCTGAAGGCTACATCAATTCTCTCCCAAAATGAAAAAGCTACATAATATTTTCCTATGATCTGACTCATGTAGTACAAAAAGGAAGCCTACTTCAAACTCCAAAACTTGCAATTCGGTCATCAAGAATG